>OY856411.1:886965956-886975956 GCA_963693085.1 Alisma plantago-aquatica
TATAAGGAACAAATAATGCATCTCAAAGTACCTGAAGCCATCAATAAAAGGACATGGAGGATAAAATAGATAGATGTTTTTTCTTATCTCTTTTCAGTTAGATAGTTGCTTATTCTAGTAGATGATGTATAGGATATTCTAAATCCTATGTATTTTAGTTTCTCTCTATAAAACTATTCATCTCTTCTATCTCAAATAAACTATGTAATGACTTTATTTTATCAATGAATGGATGTTGGTGTGTCTATTCATTGGTGTTGTGAACAACGATCTTGGCTCACTTCTCTGATTTAGTTGGCTACCTTAATCTCTTGTATTTTCCCTTCTAACATTTATAGATATGAGTGCACACATATCTATGGATGTCACTAAGGACAATATATAGAAATTGGGATCGTCACAATTGGTATCAGAGCCAATGTTCACACATCATAGTCACATGGACTTCATTCAGCCTATTGTGAGTCTAGGGTAGTCCTTGAGTGGGGATGTGAATGGTGGAGGTGACTAGGATAGCATTTGCCCTGGGTTTGGCTAAAGTCTCCTAGCCACATAGCTTGGTAATCACGAGGCTACCTATATGGCAGTGTGAGTCTACCTGGCCGATATCCTAAATGTCCCCTACTTCTTGGGAATACCTTAATTAGGACCCTTCTCATATGTAGAAATTTCCCTCTCATCTCTTCTATAGGAAATTTCCCCCTCATCTTCATTTTTTAAAATATTCCCTCTTACCTTTATGATATAAGGTTAGGAAAGAGTCACTCTATTTAGAAATTTCTAAGGACCGACTGATAAGGATTTTAGGGTATCCTCCACTACACATAACATTAAGATCATTAATAATTAATAAAGGAGAATAATGAAATCTCATATGATTATAAAAAAATAAGTTGAATGACCATAAATCTAATATGCTCCACTTTATTTCAAGATGCCTCCCAAGACCTGTAACTCCAAGGCTTTCAAAGAGTCGTCCTGTAAGAAGAGGAAAGAGCCTAAAACCTCTGAAGTACCTGATCTTGGTACTACGGCCAAAGAAAGGTGGGAGGAACAAAAGAAAATCCTACTAGACTTCATGGAGACCCTTGCCACAAAAGGAACCCCTGAACCCAGCTCTTCTAGAAAATAAGGAAGTGACAGTGTTAGATTTCATCAAACTTAACCCTAACTCCTTTTGGGGGGAAGGCCAGCCTGAAGTCATGGATAAGGTTGAGGCCTAGATCCTCTATGTGGAGAATGCTTTTTGTACCCTAGAAGTACCCAATGAAAAGAAGGTCAAATTAGCTACCCATTTGCTTAAGGGAGGGGCAAAAATCTAGTGGGAGAACTATGGCAGGAATATGGGAGAAGAAATAGATAACATGGGGTGGGAAGCCTTCAAAATCCTCTTCACTGATCATTTTATGCCCATAGATGAGAGGAAGAGGGAGGAGAAGATGTACATGGAGCTTAAGCAGGGCAGTCTCTCAGTAGCTGACTACACCCGAAAGTTTAGCCTTTTGGAGCGTTATGCACCTATTAGAACTGATGAACGCCTCACCGAACATTATGTTGACTGCCTTGCTACCCATCTGAAAACCCTAGTTATAGCCTCCCATACCAGAAGCATAAATGAAGCCCCAGATATGGCCCTCAAGCAGGAAAGGGAACAGGGTTTGTAGAAGCCTTCTAGCATGGGGTACTTAGGGTTAACCACCACCGAGGAGGACAAGTCTAGAAAGTTCCACTCTGGCCATAACAATAAGGGATCAGGAAAAGGAGGAGGTTCAAGAAAATAAGGATAGAAGAACAACTATAACCAACTGATGGAATACCGCAACAAGTGTAAGATCTGTGGATGAAGGCATAATGGACCTTATCACTATACCAAGCCAGTCTGCTACAACTGCAAGAAGGAGGGTCATTTCCTCGCCAAGTGCCCTGCTTCGTCTATCCTTGGCAAACCTCCAGCAGGTGCCCCACCCCCTAGGGACACCGCAATGCCATAGTATTCACAGTGACGGTAGAGGAAGCAAAGGCAAATCCCAACCATCTTGTTGAAGGTAACCAAAAATCTTTTCATATATCTAATATATATTCAAATGCCTTCAAATTATTCATAACATATTTGTCCTATATCGGCACTGTATTGTTAAATGATCATCTTGTTAAAGCCTTATTTGATTCTAGATCCACAAATACTTTTATTTCTCAAAATATGGCATGTATGCTACATCTACATATAAGGGACTTGGGATATATCCTAGATTTGTCTACTCCTAGTGGCAAAATACTTACTACCCTACAGAAGACTGATGTCCTCTCTCTAAAATTTGAAAATCATGATATGTCCTTTGAATTCATTCTCTTAACCATGGAAGACTTTGATATTATACTTGCCATGGATTGGCTATACACATATCATGATCACATTATTTGTAGAAATAAGATGATAGTTCTCTCTCAACCTCATTCTTGTCCTGTGAAAATCCCTAAGGGAAGCAGATTCTGTAATAATATCATAATTTCCTCTCTTAAAGCTAAAAAGCTCATTTCTAAAGTATGTAAGTTCTTCCTCGCATTAGTCTCATAGACCAATCCTAATAGAAGACCTGTAGAAAGACTGGAGGTGGTACATGACTTTCTTGATATTTTTCCAAAGGATCTTCCTGGGCTGCCTCCAAATAGAGATATTTGTTCTCCATAGATCTTCTTCCTGGAACCACTCCGATTTCTGGGCGACGTATAGGATGGCTCCTGCTGAGCTTATGGGGTTGAAGAAATAGTTATAAGAACTTCTCGACAAAGGTTTTATCCGTCCTAGTGTTTCCCCTTGGGGTGCACCCGTCCTCTTTGTCAAAAAGAAAGATGGTTTATGTGAATGTGTATTGACTATCGCATATTGAACCAAGCCACCATTAAAAATAAATACCCTCTCCCTCACAATGATGACCTCTTTGATCAGCTTCACACTACTAAAGTCTTCTAAAAAATTGATATTCGTTCGGGCTACCATCAACTTAAAGTCAAAGATTCTGATATTTCTAAAACTGCTTTTCAAACTCATTATGGGCATTACGAATTTCTAGTGATGCCATTCAGGTTGACCAACGCACTTGGAGTATTTATGAACCTGATGAACAAAGTATTCCAACCTTATCTTGATGAGTTTGTGGTCGTCTTCATTGATGATATCTTGATCTATTCTGATTCTATGAAAAAACACCGGGAATTCTTGTGAGAAGTTCTTGACATCCTTCGAACCCAAAAATTTTATGGCAAGCTTTCAAAATGTGAATTCTGGATTGACAAAGTCATGTTTCTTGGACATGTCATTTCTGGGGGCAACATATCTATTTATCCCGCCAAAGTCTCTACTGTACTTGATTGGAAACCTCCTCAAAATCCTTCTAAAATTTAGAGCTTCTTGGGTCTATCCGAATATTATCGTCATTTTATTCCAAACATTTCCAAAGTGGCACTTCCTCTGACTAAGGTAACTCGGAAGGACAAGCACTTCATCTAGTCAGGTGCTTGTGAATCCAGTTTCTAGGAATTAAAACAAAAATTGACGTTGGCTCCTATTCTTGTTCTACTATTTGGCGATGAAGGGTTTGTGATATTCACTAATGATTCAAGGAATGGTTTAGGATGTGTCCTACAACTGAATGGAAAAGTGGTGGCCTTTGCATCCAGACAATTAAAACCCAATGAACTTAATTATCCCACACATGATTTGGAATTAGCTACAATCATTCATGCTCTCAAAATCTGGAGGCACTACTTGTATGAGGCAACGTTCGACATCTTCACCGACCACAAAAGCATGAAGTACATCCTTACTCAGAAGTACTTGAATCTACATCAACGCTGATGGATCAAGTATCTAAAGGACTATGATTTCACTATTGCCTATCATCCGAGTAAGGCAAATGTACTCGCTGATGCCCTCAATAGGAAAAGGGAAGTGTGTGCATGTGCATCCTTATCTGTTCCTGAATGGAGGAATATGGAAGATCTGGTCGGCTGGAAGCCACAATTTTTATCTAATTGTATGCATAACAACAACATGTCTATCACGTCTAACTTGCATTCCGAACTTCTTGAGGCACATAAAGCTAGTCCTGATCTTGTGGAGCTCTCCTCTCTCCTATCGAAGCCTTAAATGCATCTGTCCGTGGGTCTTGATGGTGGTCTTTGATGCAAGAACCGTATGTGGGTTCTTGAGCAGTCAGCTGTGAAGACAAAGATTCTCAGTGAGGCACATGGGTCAAAGTACACAGTTCATCCCGACACGAAGAAAATGTACAAAGACCTACAACATCAGTTCTGGTGGAGGGACATGAAGCATGATATTGCCGATTTTGTGTCCAGATGTCTGGCATGTCAAAGAATCAAGGTCGAGCATCAGAGACCAGGTGGTCTACTACAACCCCTTGAAATTCTAGAATGGAAATGGGAACACATCACCATTGATTTCATGGTGGGCCTACCCAGGACCAGGAAGGGATACCACACTACATGGGTCATAGTGGATCCTCTCACCAAGTCAGCTCATTTCCCCCCTGTGAAGACTATTGTGAAAGTTTCTGAGCTGGACGACCTCTATATTCAGGAGATAGTACGCCTGCATGGAGTCCCAGCATCCATTGTCTCAGACAGGGACCCAAAGTTCACTTCAAAGCTGTAGAAACAGATTCAAGAAGAATTGGACACCAAATTGAACTCCAACATAGCTTACCATCCGTAGACAGACGGGTAGTCAGAACATACAGTATAGATTCTGGAGGATCTTCTGTGAGCTTGTGTTCTCAATTGGAAAGGCTCGTGGGACTACTATTTTCCTTTAGCTGAGTTTGCCTATAATAATAGATATCAGGCAAGCATCAGTATGCCTCCCTATGAAGCTCTCTATGGCCAACCGTGCAGATCTCCGTTACACTGGGACGATGTCAGAGAGCATACCCTGATGAAATCTGAGGAGATGTAGTTGTATACTAATAAAGTTGCACTGATCAGGAACAGGATGAAGTGGGCACATGATAGGCAGAAGTCTTATGTAGATGCTCACTGATAGGAACATCAGTTCAAAGAAGGTTACCACATTTTTTTTAAAATCCTACCTATTCGAGCTTTGTCCAAGAACAAAGGAAAGCTTAGTCCTCATTATGTTGGACCCTTTGAGATTCTAGAAAGGGTTGGCGAATGTTCCTATCATATCTCCTTTCCACCTCAGTATAGTGCCATGCATAATGTCTTTCATGTATCTAATTTGAAGCTTTATGTCAAAGATTCTAGTTACATTCTGAATCATGAGCCTCTCGAGCTGAAAGATGATCTGTCTTATGCTGAGTCCCTAGTCAAAATTCTTGATTTCAAGACAAAAGAGCTTGGCAGTATTTGACACCTAGATATGGTGAAAGTTCTCTGGAGCCACCGTGATCAGACTGATGCTACATGGGAGCTCAAATATGAGGTCGAGTAGAAATATCCACATCTCTTTCAGGCTGCTTGAATTTTGGAGAAAAAATTCTTAAAAAGGAGGGGAGAATGTGACAGAGTGAGTTTTTACATATATTTTATCTCTCTCATAATTTTGTTTATTCTAATATTGCCCTCAAGCATATCCCTCACTAAATTCACTAAATGACTTATCAAAGTCATATTGTGCCATCCCTAGTGCCACATAAAGTCGAATTACATGCAATATGACACATAGTCAATTGATGTAGTCAACATTTGATTTTTACCCTCAATTTTCTACCATGGTTGTATAATGACATTATAAAGCTATACCTAAAATTTCATTGCAATTGGGTTAACGAATTAGGAGTTTTAGCATTTGAAAATAATGCACATTATATCTTTTTGACCTAAGTTGCCGGTTATATGTGACATTTATATGTTACAAGGCCTAAGTTTATGCCAGGGTACAAACCACTATGTGGCCTCACACCCAAGCCACTCGATCGCGGGCTAAAGAAGTATGACAGTAGGGATTTCATCCCTAAAATCCCGCTTTTCTCGGCCAAGCTCCAGCCAGGTATTGACCCACTGGATCTAACAACATGAACCATATCAGGGCGAGATATTTGGAGGAGAGACTCCTCTCACCAAGATGAAGTCAACAACCCCTCACCCGATGCCCCTCACCCTCAGATCAGGGAGAACCACCTCCACCTTCTCTGCACCTCTCACTAGAAGCGGAGCTTGATTTAGGTCTTAACTCCCTCGACCACCCCATGCCTATATAAGACCCCCACGAGCTCCACCGACCTCCCTTTTATCATCCCCCATCCTCAATTCCAATGAAGCATGCCCCCATATCCCCGACCTCAAACACCCTCACCTTGACTGACCTCAAACTCCTCCTCACTCCAGTGACACCCTCCATTCAATCGACTACAACTGCACCTTCAGGGGACCTCGGCGAGAGGGTCACCACTTTTGATTGGAGCTACGAAGGCCCAGAGGCCTGGGTCGACAAGACGCACAACCAAGCTCCAAGAGCTTCACTACCGGTGAGGTTGGAGCCATCTCAGAGCTGTAGGAGGATCGTAAACTCATCAATAGACCACCATGGATCTTCAAACACCCTCAATCCAGCCTGAGGGTAGGTAAAACCCAAAAACCTCATTTGGCTTTTCCTGTCCATTATAGATCAAAACTTGAGCTATGGTCCATCTCCGCCAAACTTCTTGGGTTCCTTGAACTCAGCGAGACCCCACGAACTGAACCCACTCCTCGTCACACACTCAGAACTCACCTAGATACCCCAACCCATCACTATCTTTGCCTGCATCCATCGTGCTATGCTTCCATGGAGCGAACGAGCAATCAAAGGCTTCCCCATATGATGTCACGCCTAATCATTTTTCGGGCAAGGGCATTCTCACATTTTGTTCCCCCTTTCTGACCCTCTGAACCGAGCCAGGGTTTGCGGGTTAGTGGCAGGATCTGGGAAATCACATCCTTCACTAGATCCGCAATACCAAGCCTGCAAATCCTTTTTTTTATTTTCATTTTTTTCTTCAAAAAATTACCTGATTGGTCAGTTTTGTAGAAACCCTTATAAATAGCTCCGATGTCCAATGAATTCCCATAAAATATCCATCTTCTCATAAAAATGAGGAGAACCTATATAAATTATCACATGTACCTAAATCCAATTCTATATCGATGTATTCTTTTATAACCTTGTGTTAACTTTAATTTGTGGAAAATAAATATGGAAATAAATGAAAGTACTTTTTGTAAAATCTTGAAGTATTAGATATGATCCTGATTCCATTGACTCGAAATTCTAAAACTTTGATCAATAATAAAAAGGTTCACACTAGTATCACATGAATGGCCCTTATTTTCTCTCTCCTTCAATAATGATGAGTAAGAAAAGAACCAATTGTCCAACTCACTCTCACACCCTTCAAATACTCTGATCTTAGCCTTTGACACTAAAAGGAAACCCTAGTGAGTCAAAGGCCCTAAATGAGGTGTTGACAACATATAAAGACATTATGTATTTACTTCCTTTCAGGGTGATCCATTTATTGTTATTCTAGACTCTTGGAATCCAGATCTAATCAAAACATATACGTGGTCTTATTAAGTATAAGACTAGTTTTCCTTGGTTGCTTATGATATGGTGCATCTTGTGTGAAACTACTTGCTTATACATTGATTGGTTGAACAACTATACTATATGCTTCACCAAAACTTAATGAAACATAAAAATGACATTGTGATAAGTTGTAGCTACTAGTGCACATGGCCTAATATGGATGTATGTTACCTAACATGGATGTATGATGAATTTCCCATGTTATATGTGTGATGAATTAATCTTGGTCATACTGGATGTATGAGGAGTGCATATAAAATTGTAGTAAAACTGCATCTAATGAAATGTATAAAAGAGGTGTTTACCTGATTTTCCTGCTTAAGTAATGGTTTTCTTTTCTTTCTTCTTTCTTAAAGCATTTTCATATGTGCAACCATACTATTGTATCTTTAACCACGTACCAACTTTTGTTGATAATTTTTGTTTCTCATATTTTCTAGGTACAAGGAACAAATAATGCATCTCAAAGTACCCAAAGCCATCAATAAATGGACATGGAGGATAAAATCAATAGATGTTTGTTCTTATCTCTTTTTAGTTAGATAGTTGCTTATTATACTAGATGATGTATAGGATATTCTAAATACTATGTATTTTGGTTTCTCTCTATAGAACTATTCATCTCTTCTATCTCAAAAAAATTATGTAATGACTTTATTTTATCAATGAATGGATGTTTGTGTGGCAATTCAGTGGTGTTGTGAACAACGATCTTGGCTCACTTCTCTGATTTAGTTGGCTACCTTAATCTCTTGTATTTTTCCTTCTGACATTTATAGATCTGAGTACACACATATATATGGATGTCACTAAAGAAAGTATATAGAAATTGGGGTCGTCATAGATTCAAATATGAGTCACTTTGTTTGGGGACACCGTGCTTGACCACTTGAGCCACTCCTTATCGGCATATCTATACTACTATAAAAAGAGCAAGTTCATGCAACACTCTCCTTGATTCTCTCTCTTCTCACAAATTTTCTAATTTTTTTTATATTTTGCTCTATTTTTTTCATGATAAAACCAATTGCCGCAAACCTCTCAACTTTTCCATCACATTCCTTCCTTCAAACGTGCATTTCGGAGTCAATAAACAACATGTTTTCAAATTTCTAAAAAACAATTATGAGAATGGCTATTATCCTTTTGGCAATTTTTTTTAAAGTATTTAATGTAAAATAAACACATTCAACGGGACACATGCATGTGTACATGTGTGTTAACTAGTAGATATATATATGTATGTATATATGTATGTATATATGTGTGTGTGTATATATGTATGTATATATGTGTGTGTGTGTATGTTATGTAAGTATATATATGTATCTGTGTATATATATGTATATATATGTATATGTATATATATGTATATATATGTGTATATATGTGTAACATACTAGATCTTAGACCCTACCCTAGAACTTTGACCTTTTGGACTTAGACAAACAAGGTTAATATTTTTACCTAAAAGATGTTTAATATAACCCTAATGAGCTAATGCATGTATACAACACCCTAATGTAACCTAATGTTTTCACATTAGTATTAGGCCAATAATGGACACATAAAATATGTCACATAATATAATTGGAGATTTCATAATAATTTGTGCACAATAATGATAAATAATTCTTGTGGTTGTAATATAAAGATATGGGACACAATTGGATGAATAATAATTATGATGAAATAGTATTATAATAAATATAATTATAACAAGCCAAAAATGTTATAATTCATAAAAAGAGATTCTAAATGAGAAATATAATGTGAAATTTGTGTTCCTTGGGTCCCGATTAGCTTTGAAGCCAAGTTTCACCTTATTTGCACAGTAATAATTATATTTTAGTAAAGGAAATATGAGTTCTTCTCCAAAATTTTAAATAAATTAATAAAAAGTAGTAGAAATAAATATCAAATTCATAATCTACATGTTAAAATTAGCCTATGTGTGGAGTTTCAACTAATTTGGACAATCTTTAATGTTCTAATCTATTTAGGAGAGAGAAAGTGTAAAAAAATTCTAAAATATAAATAATATGTTAAATAATACTAAGGGATAAAATTAATGGAAAATTTGTATCTAACATACTTAATTTCACTTGTGGGTAAAGTTTCTCCAAATTTGTATAATCCTAGAGTCATTAATGCATGAGGAAAGAGAAAATGAGATTTGCTAATTTAATGTATCAAAAGTCTTCAAAAAGAAAATCTAATTGCATAATTGGAATCTACATGCCTTAATTGGCCTCTGTGTAAAATTTCACTTAATTTGGATAATGTTTGAACCCTTATTTGAAGAAAGAGAAAAAGAAAATTAAATGCAATATCACTTTATTAAATTAATTGGATTTTGTCACACTGTCACACGCCTTAGTTTCCTAATACGATTAT
>OY856411.1:886983456-886988456 GCA_963693085.1 Alisma plantago-aquatica
GGTGGACTGGAAGGAGACCCCAGAGGTGCACGTCGTCAAAGTGGGCCACCTGACCGTCAATGTCAAGGAGGACATCCACGTGGCGTGGATCAATGGGGAGAGGGAACAAAAGGAGCACAACAAATATGAGAGGTGGGACATTGTGGGGAGGGTGTCAAGGAGAGGTTCTCACGACAGATCCATCTCCCGGTCGACGCCGACCTCAACTCTGTATCCTCCTCAAGGATGGTGTGCTCACTGTGACAATCGGAAAGAGGGGTCCTGATTATTCCTGGTAGCGTGAAGACAAGATCCGCGTATGGTGTCTATCATCACTGACAGTTCCGATGCCAACAAGTAGGACAACATGCAGAAGATCAAGGAACAAGGTTGTTGATGGCGCTCGTGTATTCTGCAATCATGTTCCATGGGCATGGACACCTCACCTTGATTTGTCCTTTTCCCTGTCTTATGGGTGGTTTGTTGCGAAAGGAGTGGCTATCATGGATGTTGTTAGTTTTTGCATAGAGACGTGCAGGTAAAAGGACAAAAAAAGAAGAAAAGATAAAATACATTGTAAAAAGAGTATCCCTTAATGAGAGAACAATATTTCTAAATAGTAGTTTTAGATTAGCGAGGGGCGAAAATGACATGTTTGTAATTAGATAAAAAAATTCCTCTTATTATAATAATAATATATATTTAGATTTCAAGAAAATTTGAAACGTTATTGGATTATTATAGGAATGGAAAGTGAGTGAGTTGAGATATTATTATGAAGTATTCAACATGACGGAGAACGTAGATAGTGTGAAGTTGTAAAAGGATTTAATGTGTCGTGAAACGTGGGTAGTTACTCTAAAATGGATCAGTAGGAACTTATGAAACATAATAAAAACTATTGAAAATCAGAGTAAAATTTGTGAGAGGAGAAAAAGTTATTTTGAAACGGTTTCATTCTAATTAGTTAGGACTTGGGAGATTTTATTGGGGATGAAAATGATATGTGTAATATAGCTGATAGAGATAGAGATGTATGATTGAATTTCCTCTTCATATAATCAATAGATAAAAATAAGTGACAATATATTTTAAAAATAATAATGGAAGAAAAAAGAAAAGATGAGCGTTCGGGGAGAAGAGAGAAAGATAGAAGAGGTTAGGACGAAGACTTAGGAAGGAATTTTGAAAGGATGATTGTGGAAGGAAGAGAGTGGGGATGGAAGTTTTAATATGAGAAAACGGAAATAGAAAGAGTGGGTGATTGATTTTGGGGTTTCAAATTAGTTAGGAAAGATCATCCGTTGAGAGTGGAGAAGGTTAATTCGATTTTAAAAGAGAAACTTGTTGAGAAAGTGGACACTGATATCATACTTCTTTTGAATTTAATGAATGTTCAATTAATGCAAAGAATTGGTAGTATGAAAATACAAAAGAAAAGCTAATGAAAATGGAAGTTTAGGACATAAAAAGCTAATTTCAAAAGACATGAGAAAGATTCTCAAAAGAGAGAGAATTAGTGAGAGCCTGACAATTCAAACCGTTGTGGTGCGATTAGTTGAATTTCTTACATAAAGAAAAAAATAATGGCATATGTATAAATAAATAGAATAACTCCTTTTGTTTACAGTATTATAGATATAGATCATATGAGGTAGAGGGAGAGGATGTTTGTGTTTTAATGGAAAACGTGGATACTGAGATGGCAGTGTGTAGATTGAATTTTCATGGGCAAAGAAATTTGTTTGTGCATATTATTTTCTTTCAATGGAGAAGAAAGTGGGAAGTTGAGACCGATAAAGAAAGAAGATAGGGAATAGTTTGTTGACTGGGTATTCAGAAATAGCTTGTTTTTGTTTGACCGTATTATTATGGAAAAGGGAAAAGTAGGAGGTACATATGTTCGGAAATAAGTTATGCATTAGATAATTATTGAACAGTTACATCCTCTTTCCAGATTAAGCAGCTTATAGGAACATTATGAGAGCTATTGGAGGTACAAGATGCAACAAGGACTTTTTAGCATCAAACTTATGCCGGAAGATTGTAGAGATTGCGGCATATCTCTCACCTATGCTCAGTAGATAACACAATTTTCAATGCGCTAGTGATATATAGAGTAATTACCTGCATTTTGTCGTAGAAAAATAGAAAATTATATCAAAAGACAGAAGCAATCAAGCAAGAAAGCAAAATAAATGAGGGCATGGTGGACAACTGAGAGGAGTTACTAAGTCAGGCATAACTGCATAAGAAACACGGGGCTTCCGTAATCCCCTGGCCGGTGACCATCATATGCCTGGGGGGTTGAGTGGAAACTGATCACCCTTCTTAGCATTGTCGTGATAGCCTCTACCGTGGGATCGACCCGATAGATACTCCTTCAAAAACTTAATGACGCATAAGAAGTAACAACATGAGAAAGATGAAAAGTAATGACATGAGAAAGGTTAAAGCACAAGAACAACCGAAGACCACATCACATTTATTGTGTTGGTGATCCCTTCTACCCATTTAAACAGTCGCTTAATGGATGTAGTTAATGAGGAAATGCAGAAAGATATGTAATACCTGTAGGCACATGAGTAGATCGGAGTTGTTCTTTTTCTAGAGAGGGGTCTGGGTGAAGGCCCCACGGGTGGATTCTACTATAGACTTCTCTTTGTCAGTGGTCGAGGTTCAGATCGTACTCCTAGACCTGTCGGCCGATATGGGTATTAGTCGCTCGCAACCACGGGTCATGGCCCTCCGCACAATCTTCAGCTTCCACATATTCCAGTCGCGTTTCTTCTCTCGCTGCTTCAACCCTCTGTTCTGTAAGTGGCAGCAAATTCGTGGCCATAGAGAGAGCCACATGCCGATGTGTGCTCGATTTCCATTCAGCATGCCTCCAAGGCCGCTGCTCGTTCACTATAGCAGATATGGTAATGGGGAGTTGGGGAGTTACGGGATGAGGTGAGAGGAGTTTCGGAAAAGATGGATGGACATGGAGTGGAATGGAGATTGAGAAAGTGGGGTGGGAGAGTTGATGGATGGTTTTGAAAATTTGGAAGATCGTGTGTGAAGTATGGAAGGAGTTGGGTGGAGTGGAAGTGGAGGAAATGAGTTGCCGTTTGAGAGAATGAGATGAAAATGTTAATAAAGCTGAAAAAAAGTTGAAAAAAAGGGAGAGAAGAGAGGTTGTTAACGAGAGTTCAACATTTTAAAAATGCTGAAATGTGATTGGTTAGTGGCACATTTGTAATTAAGGAAAAACATTCACTCTTTTTATATTACTAGTGAACACACACGTGCACATGCACGTATCATATAATACATATCATATATGTTAGATGATTTATAAATATAAGAAAATATGTATTTAAAATTTTCAAATTAAAAAATGATTATTACATATATAATATTCTTACTCCGTTGAAAATCAATTAAAAACTATGTTGGTGTGAAAAAAAAATACATGTTTGCAACATGGGCATAGAACAAATGATACTTATTTGGAACCTTTAGGACCATTACATTAAATAAAAGTTATACAAAATCTTTCACTCAAACTACAGAAAATAAGAGGAGGATGCAATTATAAAAATACTCTATGAAAATATAATTTGTGTTTTAACCATGTGAAGGAGTTGATGTTCATATAAAAAGACATTATTATGATATACATCCATACCATATAATATGAGAAATTGAGGAGATATTGTCTCTTTAATCTACAATTATTTCAAAAATAGCCATATTTTCATTACTTCCTAATTGACACAGTTGATATCACGACCTAATAAATAAATAAGTTAGTCAATAGAAATGAGGATAAGTTATTGATGGATGGATCTAGACACAAGTCAAGAATATGCCTAAAATTGTTGTATAGAGGTTTGGCCAAGCATCAAGGGAACACATCGTTAAAAAGTTAATCTCATTTCTCTCTTTAATGTTATAGTGTTACATTTGCACATATGGTATTGGTTTTCAAGCATGTTTGTACGGCTCATTAAACTCACTTGATTTACAAAACATTGCTTAATTACTTGGAACCCAAATAAAAAAATACAATGTATTTGTATTAAAAGAAAAGCCTAGCTCTAGGTCATTATAGAAAGGATAAACCATTTAAGACTTTTTTTGGGGGAAATCATTAGTTTTAAGTAAGCTAACAAAATAAAAATATTTTTTTCATTTTAATACAAATAGATGTTATGTTAGAGAAAAATGTATATGAAAAGAAGTCATATACTGAATTTTCACAATTTTTTTTGGATTTTTAGAAGTTGCCATCAAACACTGTGTTTACCTAGTTTTAACTTTTAAATAATGTGTTGCTCATAAATATGTGTATGATGTCAATCGACAAATAATGCATGTACAATATACCCCTAAACACTTTGTCTGATTCCTTATGAGTTGGCACGCCATATGGTATGGTGCTTTTTAATTTTTCATTGATAAAAAAATTAGTATAGTATTTTGGGTATCTTAACAATCAAAATGTCATTATTTTTAAAAAAAACACACAACGTCCCATATGGGACCAATGTGTCCCATCGGGGAACACATTATTCTTGTATAGGGCAATACGTCACCCACAAAGACACATTGTTCATATTTTTATTTTATTTTTTGATGCAATCTCATTTTTAACATTATCTTTATTGATTTAATTAACAACTCTGTATATAACTAAATGAAACTATATGCTGCACAAAATTTTATATGTATATTGAAAATTAAACTTTTCTATACAATGATTAAAATAAAGTTAAATATATATGTATTTAAGATAAAAATTACGGCATATGTATTCTATGTAGTGTATTTATATTCATGTAAAACACTTATAATTTTTTTGTTTTATATGTATATTGTATTTAATATGATATATTTTTTAATTATTTAATATCTTTGTCCTTGTTTTTATAGAGTACAACATATATGCTTCATAAATGTACGACACTAAAAAGTTATATGTTAAATATTATATTGAATCATATGGTCCGGTTTAGTTATTTTTTTATTGGTAT
>OY856411.1:887000956-887203456 GCA_963693085.1 Alisma plantago-aquatica
TATTACATAAATGTCACCTACATTACAATTATCTCTTGCCCATTACAATGTGACTTCCCATATTACATATATCACGTACTTATTACAATATGAGTATCCATATTACAAAATTATCACCTACATTACGGTTGGCTCTTGCCTATTACAACGTGACTAAAATTGTTACATTTTGGGGGTTGGTATGAAATTGTTGTCTCAAAATACATTACGAATATATAACAAAAGAAACCCAATCCAAGCGCAATTTGATCCCCCTCTCATATATAGTTGGATGATATCAGTCGTTGCCGCCCCAGGCTCCAGCACAGTCAGTAGCATTGCCGACGTGCGTGACTCGCGGTGATAGCCTTCTGCAGAGATCGAGTAAAAATGATATTTGTAATAGAAACAACGTAGTAATACAAAACGAGTGTTTGTATTACAAATTTGGTCATCTCATTACAAATGTTGCATGTCTCATTACAAATATGTATCTTCCTATTACAAAACAGATGCAGTGAATGAATGACTCTTTTGTATATACATTACAAAATGTCTATCGACCTTATAATTTATCCTGACATGTTATAATTTTTTATGTATGTTACAAAATACACACCCACCTTACAATTTGACAATTTGTTCTCTAAGATTATAGTTTCTGTGTATGGATTACAAAATGTATACTCACCTTACAGATTATTCTTATGTATTATTATTTTGATTTGGAAGCAAAGAAGAGGAAGCTAGCTGCTTTCTTCGTATTTACTTTTAGTTCTATTTGTTTCATTGTTGTGTCTATAGGAGACAAAGTTTGAAGCATGGAGGTGTATCAACATGACCAAAACAGACCTCTGATTAACAATTGTTATTATTATGATGATTTGTTCCTCCTACAACCCCAACTTCCTCCGCCATCTCTTATCTACTGCTCCATTGTGATTGCAGCCTATTTCCTACCCACCACGTTGGTCAAGAATATAACCAAACACCTAACCGTCAATCCAATTTAATGCCAACCAAGGCATTAGAAGCCCCATCTTGGAGGATCAGAAACAAATAGAACTGACACGATTGAAAGCTAGCTACGTGAGTATGGCTAGTCAGAGAAGCACAAGGAGCGTAATACATAGCAGATGCAACGAACATAAATTGTCACGGAGAATAGGCACGGTGGCAGGAAACGTAAAAATCTGATTAATTTAATCACACAGACATTGTCACGGAGAATAGGCACGGTGGCAAGAAACGTAAATATCAGATTAATTTAATCACACGGGTAACTAATGAATACTACCCGCGCGAGCAGCGAAGGTGGACTCATATATATATATATATATATATATATATATATATATATATATATATATATATATATATATATATATATATATATATATATATATATATATATATATATATATATATATATATATATGGGCCCATCTTTATTGCCCGCGCGGGTAGCTACCCGCCCACCCTTTCGACCACTTTTTTTTCAAATTTTTTTTTTGTTATTGTAGAGGACTATTTTGTCTAGCTCTCCAAAAAATTTTGGCCAAAAATAATATCATTTGCCCCTCCAAAATAAAAAACCCGTCCTTATATATATCTGCTGTATATTTTGTATAGAGTTACTTTTTTGGCCAGCAGAGTTACTTTTTTGGCCACCATAGTTACTTTTTTGACATCAGACTTACTTTTTTTACTAGGAGAGTTACTTTTTTGGCTGTAGGGTAGCGAAAATCCAAGTTACCCGCACGGGCAACGAATGAACGCCATATATATATATATATATATATATATATATATATATATATATATATATATATATATATATATATATATATATATATATATATATAAGCCCGACTAATTACAACATTACAACAAAGGGATCGGTTCGTTTCATCCATATCCTAGTATTGATGATGTCAAGATGATCAATTTTGATCTGATCATGTTGACCACTTTGCTCCAGTCTAGCTGAATCCAGGCTGGTTAGATCATGGTTTTAAGCAACAATTTTCTTTTTAAAAATATTGACACGTATAGACCTATGTACAAGCATGTCTTCCTTGTTTAACGATGACTAAAGCGATGTCTATAAGTAACCGAGGATGTTCTGACCCCTCCTTCGGAAGGCCTACATGGGATCGGGGAAATGAAGTGTAGTATGGACTAAATTGTGCAAAAGGAAAAGAATATGATCAAATTTTTCTCCATGCAGTAAAAAAGGAGAGGGTCGTCAACCACTAAATCATGCCCTGTTGCTATTATGACCAATAGCTTATTTCTGCTGGAGTTCTAATGTCTAAACGGACAGACAATAAACAGAAGCTTGAAATAACTATACATAATTTAACTGATAGAAATTTAATCTTTAAACTGCAGCATTTTGCTTTAATAGCATGCAATTTATTGTTCTGAAATGTTCCATTGATATTTGAACTAATTAACAGTTTTTTTTTAAGGTAAGAACTAATTAACAGTTAATGATGGGTGTTATCACTATAAAAGCCATATGCATTTAGTTTCATGATATTCCATCAAACTAATTAACGTTTCAATACAATGACCCTGTATGTATATGGCTGCATGCGAGCAAATCAAATCGTACCTCAACAGAAGAAAGCTGTATCGTAGTCCGGAAGACACATGACAGTGAGGCTTGAAATGGCAATGTTTGGACAACTCGTAACCGTCATCATCTTGCACATGTCTATGTCAACCTTTTTGTTCTGCTCTTGCGCAGCCAGGGGTCTTTTCGATTCATTTTGCCATGGTGAAGCTACGTGGCTCTGCAATTTAACGTCACCTCCTCCGCCGCTGGCACCACCACCTGCCTCTAGTTGCCATGGTGAGGCTGCGTGGCTCTGCACTTTAACACCACCATCAGCATCATTACTTCCGCCACAGCCCCCGCCATCCCCTCCACCACCACCACCGCCTGCTAAATCTTGCGAAGGCGAGGCTGCGTTTGCCTGCCATATAACTCCGCAACATCCACCACCACCTGCGTCTACTTGCTATGGTGAGGCTACGTGGTTCTGTCATCCCACACCACCAACACCAGCATTACTTCCGCCACAGCCCCCACCATCACCTCCACGACCGCCGTCTGCTAGATCTTGATCTTGCTGCGTTTGCCTGCCATGTAACTCTGCGGCCTCCACCGTCAACTAGTTTGACAATTGAAAATTCAATTGTGGAGACGTCTTTGATGTCCTCGGCGCCTTCCATTACTCCTAAAATGTCTATGCTGGATGCTGGTAGTCATTAAACAACATAACGTTGGATAGTACTGCTATATTTGTTAGCCATAATCACATGACACATCAAATAACAAGAGTTTCTTTGCTTGTTTCAAAATTGCACGTGAGACATCAATTAGGTACCATATAGAAGGCTCTTTCGATTATTAATTTTTTGTTGTAATAATTGTCAATCTGCTGGCCCAAGTAGTGGCATCTGAATGGTTAAGTGAGTGATTTTGTAAGAACAGGGTTTCTAGTTCAGAACTCAACGGGGGAACAAGATGAAAAAATTCTCCAACCTTTTTCAAAATTGTCAATCTGCTTACAACACTTATGAATTACCGTGTTAGTATGTGAAATATGAGCTATTCACTAAATTGGAATCGATAGAAAGAGATCGTCCTACGTGGCTTGTGAGATAAAAAAGCTTCAAAGAGTTATTCAATCACGTAAGTTTGACATGCTAACTTGTACCGCATGCACAAAGCAGAGTTCATCACACATGATATGAGAATCTCATCACTGCAAAGAAGATATGGATCCAACCCAGAGAGACTGAAGGATGAAACATTATATGCAAACCATTCTCTTATGTCCAATGAAATGTTTGTGGTTCATTTGAACTCCTTCAGCCCGAAGCAAACAGGCATGCTATCAAAGCTTTAGTCAGGAGAGAGAAACTCACCGGTTACTCTCCACATCTATTACTCCTTTCTAACCAATTCTTACGTTCCGGACTCCTTCTCACCAAGAACTATGCTTCCTATTAGCCCCAATCACCTTTCAATACCTCTCTTGTGAAAGAACCTGAGTCGGCTCAAATGTTATGTCACGACCCTCAAAATTTCCTCTAATTAAATTAGGATTTCCTCAAATTTAAATAATAATTTTGAGTTTGCATTTTAGAATTTTTTCGGGGTGTGATATCCTTGCTTATTATTTTTTTGAGTCTTAGGGAGACCTCGCTCCCCCTCCTCAAACAGGTGCCAGAGCCCGAATGACCTAAGGAGTTGGTAATTACAATGCGCTCAGGGGGATTCGAACCTGGGTCCCCCAGGGAGGACAAGCCGGACCGAACCACCTAAGCCACACTTGCCGAGTGATATCTTTGCTTATTAGAATAACAAATTCAAGGACAATTATATAACCGTTCATGACACAACTAAATATTTTTAGAACAAATAAAAGATTCATATAGACTCACTCATACAAGGAATACTTGTGAATTTAATGTATCAAAATCATAGAAGCTTCTGCGTTTAAACTTTTTCCTATGTTAACATAGATTTGACAAGCTTCAATTAAATGTTAGTGATTTTAGAGTCTTCATAGTTATTTACAAATATCTTTAGTGAAGAACTCAACCAATAGGTTTTGACAACAATTAATGTTCATGTATTTAGTGATACTTTTCCTTAGATCTTCATCCACAAACATTGCAATTTATTTCACAGGTGTCTTCACCTACCCTTTGAAACATTAATCTTAGACTTACTGATAAAGAACCTAGATATGTGTAAGTAGTCATTGATCTTCAACCTAGTGACTATGCCGATGTCTCTCAGCTTACAAAACTTGCAAGTGTGCAACAATATGCGGGTCGTGCCTTTGTATGTAGACTAATGAACAAGATGAATCAAATTTGTTCCATGCCCTTAGTGGGATTGTGGCAAGCTCATCAAGCAACAACTGTTGAACACTAAGGGATATATGTCAAACCGCTCACACATTTGAAACTTACATTGCGAGTGGTGGACACTTGGGATAAGATGCAAGTGGTCCTCAAGTGTACTACCTATCATTGTAGATTTTATGACCTTTTTTTCTTTAAATCCCAATTCATCAATTTTGTTCCCTTATCCTCTTCCTCCCACTTAGGTTTCTACATCTATAATTTATTTTAAGGTCTTACCATTGTAAACTTGTTATCCTCAAATGAAATCTCATTGAACTTCACAAGGAGGACACAAAGATATCACCTACACATGTCCACTTTGAATTTTTCCTAAAGTATCAGTTCCTCACCTTATATGTCAAGAATATTGCAACTTCACTAATGAGCTTTTCTAGGATTGCAAATGACACAACAACATTTTGGTAGGACTGTATTTGGATGAGGAGGATGTTTTGTGGTGCTTCCACCCTTGTTGGATTGGTTTATATGATGGATCTTGAGACACCTAATATATTTTGAGTGAAGGAGAGAGGTAGTCAAGTCAAAAAACACACTTGAGATGCCAATCAATGAGCTATATGACATTTACATAATGACCGGGTTGGAGCTTCATCTATTGAATTACTCTCAACTTTTGAATCATTTGAATGATTATTGTGATTAACCAAGTAAGTATATCCTTTTCCCTTTCACCCAAAAAATACTAAATCAAATAAATAGTTGTAAGTAAACAAAATTGATAATCATTGAAAAACTAAGGAGTTTATCTATACCATTATTCAATCAGAGACGCTATTATGGATTGGAAAATAAACCCAATGGATTATAACTACTTAGAATTTACTTTGACAAACATTGGAAATAGCTAACATATATCCAAAAATATGGAAACATCACACTAGGATTCTTTATCATGCTTCATATTATCCCTATTTTGGTTTTTGAACTCTAAAATCATCTCTCATATTTCATAATATTTAATGTTTTTTCTCAAATAAACTCTCTCTCTATGTATACCTTTCCAAAATGGAATTTATAGGTATTATAAACCTAGGATTTTCACAACTCAAGAATTTAGGAAAAAGCTAGAGACATAACTACTAATTGTAATCACAGGGAAAATAGTCTTTTGAGTTGAAAATACCTTTTTCATCAAAATATATTCCTATTTATATGTCTAACAAAGTTCATGCGTAATTTCTTTACCACTACTACATTATTTTATTCATTAATAAAACTTTAAATGTAATCTTGACCTACGTTTTACTTTGAATTTTCATGCTATATTGTATCTCTATCACCATGAAATTATTAATTGTAATACCTTTCTATATTCTCATAATTGTTGTTGTGGCATATTTAGCTTAGCCAAAGTCAAACAGTAGTGAGAAACATTGTATTTACCCTCCAAGTGTGTGAGAAAGTGTTCTAGGGGACCCAACATGCATATATAATCTATCTACAAATAATCATGCTATTTAACCAATGTTTGTGAAATTTTTTAGTCAAGTTTTTATGAAATTGTTTACAAAATTCTATTTTATGTTTGATTCATTATCAAGAATATAGATATGTACCCAATAGACATTTGTTTTTTCCGATATAACCCAACAATTGTTCTTACCTTAAAATTATTCATATTTGTTCTTACCTTAAAATTATTTATATTCCTTAGATATTCACGCTTAGACGTGGACTATCTATTATACTGTGCTTGAACGACCCCATTGCATACTAGTTTGGTTTTTCATATCACCTTGTAGATACAATTTACTATTTGTTCTCCATATGTAGCCTCTTTTCATGTATGAGATAAAGGCTTTGTGTCATACAAGAACTACATCATCCTTTTTTTTGTAATTGAATGTTGTGGGTATATTTTCCTTCATTTATCTTGGCTCATATGGATTCATATATTTACCCAATTAGTGTTGGCTGGGTAATAACATAACTATTTTGGATCTTGGCTCACTAGAAGATTGTTGGATGCAATCTTCCAAATCGATAGTGAGGGCTATCAATTTGAACAAAAAAGTGGAAGCTATAATCAATTAGAGGCAACTAATATCGTCAATACTATCAAATCACATCAAACGTGTTTTGATAAAACACAAATATTTCTTGTAGAAATAAATGGAAAAGACACACTCATTAAGATTGGTGCTTATGAAGGTTAAATTAAACAAGACCGACTTCCATGACTAGTTTAGGATTTTGAGAAATGTTCTCACTCATGAGCGCAAGCTCTATGTCCTTGAGACATCAATGTCAGAGGAACCCACTCCAAATGTGCCTGAGGCTGAAATGGATGCTTACTTGAAGCATGCTAGTGATGTTGCATACATCAAAGACCTTATGCTAGGCTATATGAATAATGACTTTCATAAACAACATGAAAGCATGGGCATTCCCAAGATGTTAACACATCTTAATAATCATGCCAAGCAAGAAAGATATAATGTCTCCAAAGTTCTATTTGAGTGCAAACTGATAGAAGGAGCATCAATAGAGACTAGGATTTCCTTTTGTAAGTGTTGGACACACATATGATTCTACAACCATTTCTTGAATCATATAGAAATTTATCAAATGCTATCACTTCAGTAACTTGGCCAAACTGTTATTTGAATTGCTTGGAATGTTGATTAATGCCAAAGCATGAATGAAGAAGGAAAAACTCGTGATGGTGATCAAGGGAAGGGATTCCAAGGGAAAATGCAAGGCCAAGAAAGGTTCTGAGGCTACACTAAAGTTCAAGTTTTCTGCACTCAAGTAAGGAGAAGGGTAAGTACAAAAGGACTCTGTCCTTTTCACTTAAAAGAACTAACAAAGATGAAGCAAGGGATATAGATCTCTACTTCAAGTATATACATAATTGAGATTACTTCGTTACTTCTTCATATTGGGTACTTGATACCTTTTGGGGATCTCACATTTGCTCAAATGTGAAGGATCTAAAAGGCAGTAGACCTTTAAAGAAACGTGAGGTTGAACTATGTGTTACCAATGGACAAAGAGTTGAGTGCAGTTGGAACCTATGAGTTATCTCTACCAAGTGGGTTTGTAATAGAGTTAGAGTACTACTATCATGCACCTTCCATTAACATCATATCTGTATTTTGTTTAGATAAGAATGGATTCAAATTTCTTATAAAGAATGGTTAATGTTCTATTAGTAAAGATTGAATTTTTTATGATAGTTCCCCTATGTACTATGGTATCTACTTATTAGGTCTGGAGATAAGCGTGTATAATGTAAATACCTATTAGGATAAAACTTGATAAATTAAACTAGACATACCTTTGACATTGTCATATAGGTCACATAAATGAGAAACACATTTCTAGACTCCATAAAGATGGTTATCTGGACTCTTTTGATTTTGAATCAATAGAGACATGTGAGTCTTGTTTGTTGGGTAAGATGACAAAAGTTCCTTTCACCAATAATAGTGAGACAACAAATGATCTATTAGGACTCATACACACTAATGTATGTGGCTCTTTTAGAAGAAATGATTGAGGTGGTTACCAATACTTTATTACCTATACTGATGACTTCAGTAGGTATGGCTATGTATACTTGATGAAAACATAGGTCAAAAAACCTTGAAAAGTTCAAAGATTTAATGAATGAAGTACATAAAGAACTTGGTAAAAATATTAAACCACTTCATTCCGATTGAGGTAGAGAATACTTAAGCCAAGAGTTTGAGGACCTTCTATGAGACTGTGGTATTATATCATTATGGAATCCTCCTAGAGAATCACAACATAATGATGTATCAGAAAGAAGGAACCACACAATACTAGATTATTGGTACGATCAATGATGAATTTTGTTGATGTTCCGACTTCTTTTTGGAGACATGCTCTACAAACTACAGTGTTCACACTAAACTATGTACCATCTAAATAGGTTCAAAAGACACCATATGAGATGGTATGGGAAGCATCCCGATGTGTCTTTTATGACGATTTGGGGATGTGAAGTCTATGTCAGGATTTTTTTTTCCAGAAAAGCTCGGACCCAAACCAGATAAATGTTATTCTGTTGGATATCATAAACAAATCAGGAGATACTACTCTTACACTCCATTAGACAACAAAGTATTTGTTGCCAGGACTGGTGTATTCCTTAAAAAAGAATTCGTTTCCAAAGGAATTAGTGGGATAAAAGTAGAAATCAAAGAGGTTTGAGACCAACAAGAAAATATTGAACTTGTAGAGGTAGAAAAAGAACAAGGAGACTCACAAACTGTTGTGGAAACTAAAGTTCCTAATGTAACACAAGAACCACAGAGATACAGTAGGATACAGCTTGAGCCTGAAAGATTTGTTTATCTTGTGAGTTAAGAAGGTGGTGAGTTGGTCATAAATGATGAGTCAACAACCTACCTAGAAGCTATTGAGGGACCAAAATCTGGGAAATGGATTGAGGCCATGCGATCTAAAGATGAACTCCATGTTGGATCTAGGGCTATGGGGGGGGGTAAATAGAGCTTCAAAATTCTTACAAGAAAAGTTAGACCTTCAAATTATATTAATTGAAATCCAAAGGTTAAGAACAATTTTAAGTCCTATCTAAGCAAGAATAGCAAGGATGAGAGATTTTGAAAAAAACACTTGGACAAGGTGGTTATGTTGGTATCTATGCCCTGAGAGCCAATCATGGGATGATTGGTGGGATACATTAAGATTGATTTGATAAACATAAAAGGAAAGCTTCCAATTCATTCTGGTTTAGTCAGTTATGAGATAATGAAAAAACAGATTGAATGTCTAGAGAATGACAATACTCAATGACATATGCCTTCAAGTACGTGACTTGAATGATGAGATCATACAGATGTTAAGAGTTTGTACATTCTTGTTATGTCCCTAGTCGGATGTCATTGTGGAAGGTTAATAGACAAGAATGACACACAAGACTAGATTATGTGTTGGTTGATGATAGAATCTCATTAGTCATGATATAGTGATATCAAACCAAGCACATAGGTACTTGTTAGAGAACAAGTGTATCAAACAGACCCACTGTGAGAGTGACACATGGAACCATGACTTGGTAGTCGTAGTCATCTCTCACAGTGATGGTGGTGAGTGTGATTCTTTAACCTGAAATCACTACACTCAACACATGTCGTTGGGTACACTTTGACATCATCAAACACAGTCTTGAAATATAGATTGTTATAAAGGTGATGATTGGGTGACTTTGACACATGGGGCTTTTGAGGGGTGAGTGATAGATATGGGATTTGTCCCTCCTGATAGAGTTTTATGTCCATGTCTACTTGATGAGTAGGACTGAGAAAGGCATGCACATGCATGTGTGATTCAATATGTGATATTGATGTAACACATATCCCATCCAGTCTGCTCTGAGATCAAGGAAGTGAAAGAACGTTGAAAGGATGACTGTTCCATGCCTTGAGTTCATTCAGGATATCAGTGACAAAGGAATTTTACATTCACTATAACACCAGTCACAGATTGTCAGATTGAAAGTTGTTCTCCAACTTTCCTTTTCACCTGGGTAGCACTTATGTGCGACTAGGCACCACTCTTTTCTTGTGAAGTCATAAGTGTTATATACTTTCAATGCCAACATGAAATGGGCCTGTAGGGTCACACATATAGGATTTAACTTGGAAGAGGAGTTTATCCACGAATGATGTTTAGATTGTTTACTAAATGTGTTTAGTAGTTCAATTAAACATTCAATCAATTGACTTGACTCAGAATCACCAAGTTCAAGTATTAGACTAACTGATTTGGGTGTTAGATTGATTGAGAAATGCATTGACCAATTTCTACACAACCTCGACTACCAACCGACTAGTTCAAACTATTGAACCGATCGGCTCAGGGTCAAGTGAGACGATCAGTTCAAGTGTTGAATCGATCAGTTTAGCTGGACCAAATGAGCCCATTTGGGAAAGTTAGGTTGGTGAGAAAATATTTTCATTTCACTTGTACAATTTGATTGGGACAAGTATTGATCTTTGGATTAATTGGAAACGGAAAGAGGAAAGTCAATTGGGAACTGCCCTGGGAAGTGAAACGACAGTTCATGAGATGAACTGATCGGTTCAGTCCCCAAACGATTGGTTAATTTGTGAAACGACCAGTTCACTTGTCGTAGTGTATCAATTTGTGGAAATTCTGGACCCTTCTATTCCCTCTTTAGTCCAACATTGCTTAGGGCTAAGAACCTTGACTCTGACCCCTCCTATATATAGAGGGGTACTGGGGGCTTCTCAGATAGAATAACTCAGAGAACACCAGTTGCTCTGCAAAGTTTTCCTCTCTGGTTGTGGTAACTGAGAGAGCCCAAGCAAGTGCTACTCGACTAGGGAGGCATAACGAGCAAAAGACAACTGCAGGACGACAACTGGTGGTGGGAGAGCATGTCAGTGACTAGTACACTGACAGAAGGAGACGACTCCTTCCAGTGTCCTATAGGATAGAATGACTAGAGTTCCTGGTGGTCCGTGTGGACTACTACAGAGGCGGGAGATTTCTGTCGCTCAGAGGGCATCCATCAGTCCGGGTGTGACCAGGAGCTGCATAAACACTGTCCAAGACTGGAGGTGAAGACCGCACTCGCCGTGAGGTTACATCGTCGAGCAAGCCTCAGGATAAGGTACGATTATACAAATCATCCTTCCTACTGTATAGATGTTGATGAGATCTCTTTGGGTTCTGGGTTTGGGGAGAAAATTTTTGTTTCCGCTGCCATCTCTATCTCCCCTAAAACCTAACAATGCTATCAGAGCCACATCAACATTCGATACTTTAGGATAATCGATATGATTGGTTTTTGGTTTGTCACCTTTTATTTATTGCATACGATGCGAATAATTAATTGGATCTATGAATGTCCATATAAATCCACAAATCCATATATATACATATATGATATGGTATATAAATGCATTCGATACACATCACCCTTAAATGGTTTCTGTGGTGATTGTAGCGTGATTGTGGCCATAAACCCTAAATTTGTGTATGGTTGATTGTTGTTGCTTGCATCTCTCTCTACACACCAATTCCCTACCTCCTTTTCCTGATGTAACTCAAGATAACTCAAGATTCTTTCCTACCTTTGCTCCCCCCAAATGTAACTCGGGGTTTCCCAATGAAAATGTAAATAGGATTAGTTTATATTTCCTTTTATGTCAAAGAACGGCAGACACCTGGAGGATCAATACAATCGTCTCGGGCATGAGACGATCGACTGGTGGACCAAGACATCCGGTTCTTGGAGCAAGATGAGCAGATGGTGACCTAAAGAGATGCACGATGATTAGTGAACCGATCAGCTGGAGGCGCCAGTCAATCAGTTGGTGGCACCCAACCGACCGGCCTGATGGTGAGCCGATCAATCATGGAGATGAGTTGATCAAACCTAGAATGGAAAAGCACAGAGTTCATCTTGTACATGTTGCATGTGATGTGGACCTAGATGAGTGTGATTCCTCTTGGCTCGAGGAATCACATTAGGATGGCCATAATCATCGCTTTTATTATTTTGCATGTTTCTGTGGGATATAGCATGTATATGATACATACTATATATTGTGGTGATTGGATATGTATATGTACATATAAAACCAAATCCCTCAATAAATATTAAGTTTTAGATGCCTTCCAAATGTGACACATGTAAAAAGCTTGATCGACCAAGTATGGGCATGCCCTAGCGTGGTGCACCGTCTATCTCGTGGAAGAGTGAAGGATGGATATGTGGGTCTGCCCTAGTAGGGTGCATATTCATCGTGTTGGCTTTGGGTCAGACTTAACAAGGTGACCTAGATAGGATCTAGCATCTTGAGGCATGGATGTGATCATGGCAAGGAGTTGTACATGCCATCTTTCAAGAGATGCATATGATGCAATTGGCAAGAATTGCCTACCTGGAAGATCTAAGTTGTGGGTGACAACCCTAGCTGGTCCATGACTGAGAGGATTTTAGGATCTTGACCCACTAGAAGGTTGTATGGTGCAATCTTCTGAATTGATGGTGAGGGCTATAAATTTGAATCAAAATAGTGGGAGTGATAATTAATTAAAGTCCTAATTATATCGTAAAACTTTTTCAAATCAATCAAATAAGTAAAAAATGAGTTTGGGACTAAATTGCATATATTTCCTTTTATAGTAAAAATGGCCACAAACAACAATCACTTCTCGTTGTGATCGGTCCTTGAGAAGGACAAGCTGAATGTGACTAACTGCCATGACTGGTTTAGGACAGTGAGAATTGTTCTCACTCAAGAGTGAAAGCTCTATGTCCTGGATACTCTTGCTCTACAGGAACGTGCTCCTACCTCCCTAAAGGCAGAAATGGATGCTTTTAAGAAGAGCTCTAAAGATTCCATTTATGAAAAGTGCTTGATGTTGTGCTCTATGAACCACGAGTTACAAAGACAACTTGAGAACATGGACGTCATTGAGATGATTCAACATCCCAAGAACATGTATCAAGACCAAGCACGGTAAGAGAGATATGATGTCTCCAGGGCGTTGTTTAAGTGCGTCATGACAGAAGGAGATCCAGTTGGTCCTCACACGCTCAAGATGATTGGGTATGTGGAGAACCTGATGAGACTGGGATTTCCCCTGAGTTAAGAGTTGGCTACTGATGTGATACTACAATCATTGGCAGAATCCTACACTCAATTTGTGATGAACTACAACATGAATAACTTTTACAAGCTGTTGAAAGAGTTGTTGGGCATGTTGAGGACAACCGAGGAACAGATGAAGAAGGACAAGCCTAAGTCTGTGATGTTGATCAACAGAAACAAAGGTAGGTCCAAGGTCAAGGGAAAGGGTAAAGCTAAGAAGGGTTCTGATGCTAGTCAGCAACCCAAGTCATCTTCAACTCTCAAGGCCAAGGGAGGCATGACCAAGGGAGACAATTGCCACCATTGTCAGAAGCCAAGACATTGGAAAAGGAATTGTCCTCTCTATCTGGAAGAACAAAAGAAGAAGAAGGAGGCGATGAACGTCTCCACCTGAAGGTATCATGGAATAAACTTGTAACAGTTTTGAGGTATATGATACCAAGATGTAAAGTGATAAGCACTCAATAAATGGGGCAAGCTTTGCCTCCATTGATAGGAGTACTTTAGTTTATTTTCAGCCTTGAAGGCATGTAATAGAGTTATGAACTGCTATTTCATATTTTCCAATATAATAGAAACACTTTATTTTTGCATCTTGTTGTGACAAGGATGGCTATCAATAAAGTTGATGTTTCAATTTTAAAGATGTGATATTTTATGGCAATGACCTTCTTTATCTTGTGGTACTTGGTATGCATAAGATAAAATGATACCTAAAAGTTATTGATAACTCAAACAACGAATTAGCATTATCATGAGAAATTCATCTCTAGTTTCCATGTTGATGGATAAGGTAGACTCTTTTGGTTGTGAACCATTAAGAGACATGAATATCTTGGACATGATGACAAGTCAATCTTCACTAGATATAGTGGGAGAACGACTATCCTATTAGGTATAATACATATGATGTATTTACATATCTATTGGAATAAATGCTAATACTCAAATGGTGTTTAGATAAATACAAATATGAATATCTTGAAGTGTTCAAGAAGATCATGAATGAAGTACAAATTTGGTAAAATTAATAATTCTTGATGTGATCAATGAATGAGATACTTATACCAAATGTTTTAGAACCTTATGAGTGATTATGATAGTGTATCATAGAGAACTCATGATTAAGGCATAGTGTTGTCTAAATAAAAAAGGGAGTCATACTCTAAGGAGTTAGAGGATGATTATCAAATAACTAAATTCTTCTTAAATAGAGAATACCTTACACTAATAAAGGATATTAAGAATCACAAAGTGTTGTGAGTTCTCAAATTCCTTAATAGATACACCTCATATATCTATATGATGAGTTGGTCATATGATGAGTCAACAATCTAGATGATATCGAGGAACTGGATTTTGAGTTATGGTTTATGACCATTAGATCCTAAATGACTTCCATGTGAACCATAAGGTATGAACTTGATGGTAGCACCCTTTGGGATAAAATCCATAAGTGCGAATGAGTCTTAAGCGTTAAGACACATGGATGACATTTTGAAAAGGATCATGCTTATTGATTGCAACTTAATGACTAAGAGATTTGGCATATGGATATTAAAACCACATTCCTATGAGGAATAAGGCAAGGATGTGTACCTTACACAACCTATAATGTTTATGAATCCATTAATGCAAATAAAGTCTATAAGTTACAATGGACTAATCAATGTGATTGATTTAGTACAAGAAACTCAGAGCTGGGATCTTTACTTTGATAATATAGCCAAAGGGTTTGACTGATATGACAAAGATAAAGAAGGATTCTGTGATTTAGTGGGAGCGTATTTACATTCCACATGTTGATGAGGAATGAGATGTTCTAGAATGGAATCCTTTGTGGAAATTATCTTTAGGGAATATAGATACATTTCCTATGTGATAGGAATATAGACCTATAGATAGTGCTTGAAAACCTCTTGACCTAGAAAAGAGAGAGAATACATTGGCAATCTGTACTGAAGGGTTCAGTGTGCACATATTCAGTGGGAGAAAACTTGTCCATGTTGCATGGAGTTAGTATCCCAAGGCCAAGTGTCCAATTCTCATGATGAATGGGAACATAAAGAATATATATGGATCTATCATTTATGTAATCATCCCGTTATCTTGCATGCATGGACATAGCAAGAATAAAATGCATTTATCATCTTGTATGTAGGACATGACAATATGATATGCTCATCCTGATAACTCGTATGTGGGACATGCCGAGTGGATGTCTGTCTAGTTCTAGTAAGGGTTACTGGAATATCATGAGAACTTGATAAGTACTTGAGAAGTACTAGTTCTATGGAAATAAGTAAGGGTTCACTGTAAAGATTTACACTGATGTGAACTTCCAGAAAAGACAGAAAATTTATCGCAAAATATATTTGGGATATATAAAAGTGAATGTGTGTTGAAAATTAGAAACATTCCAATAAAGCCATTTTAAAAGGAAATATTGAGTATCCATGTGTTAGAGAACAATAGTGGATACTATATGGATCTGGGAGTTCATAAAGATGAACTTATAGGTATTCTGATCATTGATGACAAGTAAGGAGTGCTTGGTCATGCAATGAGGCTAAAGGATATCTAAGGAATATTGGATCGCATATTATAACAACTCCATCTCATACGTAAGATGTACAACAAAGAGATGTGAGACATGCAATAATAATGACTTAGGAAAATTGTTTCCATAACTTGTTGTGTTAGAACTAGAACATGTGGGACATGTTTGGAGATCAGTAAGAATATGATTCAAGGGTGATTGGCTCGCAGTGCAAGTGGGAGTCTATTGGTATGTATGCCCTGAGAGCCAATCATGGGATGATTGGTGAGATACATTAAGATTGATTTAATAAACATCAAAGGCAAGCTTCCAATTCATTCCGGTTTAGTCAGTTATGAGATAATGACAGAACATATGGAATGTCTAGATAATGACAATACTCAATGACATATGCCTTCAAGTATGTGACTTGAACGATGAGATCATACATATGTTAAGAGTTTGTACATTCTTGTTATGTCCCTAGTTAGATGTCATTGTGGAAGGTTGATAGACAACAATGAAACACAAGACTTGATTGTGTGTTGATTGCTGATAGAATCTCATTAGTCATGATATAGTGATATCAAACCAAGCACATAGGTACATGTTAGAGAACAAGTGTATCCGATAGACCCACCATGAGAGTGACAGACGGAACCATGAATTGGTAGTCACAGTCACCTCTCACATTGATGGTGGTGAGTGTAATTATTTAACCTAAAATCACTACACTCAACACATGTCGTTGGGTACACTTTGACATCATCAAACACAATCCTGAAATATAGATTGTTATAAAGGTGATGATTGGGTGACTTTGACACATGGGGCTTTTGAGGGGTGAGTGATAGATATGGGATTTTATCCCTCCTGACGGAGTTTGATGTCCATGGACACTTGATGAGTAGGACTGAGAAAGGCATGCACATGCATGTGTGATTCAATATGTGATATTGATGTCACACATATATCATCTAGTCTGCTCTGAGATCAAGGAAGTGAATGAACATTGAAAGGATGACTGTTCCATGCCTTGAGTCCATTCAGGATATCAGTGACAAAGGAATTATACATTCACTGTAACACTATTCATGGATTGTAGATTGAAAGTTGTTCTCCAACTTTCCTTTTCACTTGGGTAGCACTGATGTGCGACTAGGCATTGCTCTTTGCTTGTGAAGTCATAAGTGTTATGGACTTTCACTGCCAATGTGAAGTGCGCCTGCGGGGTCACACACATAGGATTTAACCTGGAAGAGGAGTTTATCCACGAATGATGTTTAGATTATTTAATAAATGTGTTTAGTAGTTCAATTAAACATTCAATCAATTGACTTGACTCAGAATCACCAAGTTCAAGTGTTGGACTAACTGATTTGGGTGTCAGATTGATTGAAAACTACATTGACCGATTTTTGCACAACCTGGACTACCAACTGACCGGTTCAAATTGTTCAACCGATCAGCTCAGGGTCAAGTGAGATGACCGGTTCAAGTGTTGAACTGATCGGTTTAGCTGGACCAAATGAGCCAGTTTGGGAAAGTTAGGTTGGTGAGAAAATATTTTCATTTCACTTATACAATTTGATTGGGACAAATATTGATCTTTGGATTAATTGGAAACGGAAAGAGGAAAATCAATTGGGAACTACCTTGGGAAGTGAAATGACTGGTTCATGAATGAACCAATCGGTTCATCTCCTAAAATAATCGGTTCATGAGATGAACTGATCAGTTCAGTCCCCAAACGATCGGTTTGTTTGTGAAATGACCGGTTCGCTTGCCGCAGTGTATCAATTCATAAAAATTCTGGAGCCTTCTACTCCTTTATTCCCGCATTGCCTGGGGTTGAGAACCCTGACCTGACCCCTCCTATATATAGAGGGGTACTGGGGGCTTCTCAGATAGAACAACTAAGAGAACACCAGTTGCTCTGCGAAGTTGTCCTCTCTGGTTGTGGTAACTGAGAGATCCTAAGCAAGTGCTACCCGACTAGGGAGGCACAACGAGGGGAAAGACAACTGTAGGATGACAACTGGTGGTGGGAGAACATGTCGGTGACTAGTACGCCTAAAAAAGGAGACAACTCCTTCCTGTGTCCTGTAGGACAAGATGACTGGAGTTCTTAGTGGTCTGTGTGGACTACTATAGAGGCGGGAGATTTCTGCCACTCGGAGGACAACCGTCAATCTGTCAGTCCAGGTGCGATCAAGAGCTGCACAGACACCGTCCAAGACCAAAGGTGAAGACCACACTCTCCATGAGATTACATCACCGAGCAAGCCTTGGGACAAGGTACGCTTCTACAAACCATCCTTCCTACCGTACATATGTTGACGAGATCTCTTTGGGTTCTGGGTTTGGGGAGAAAATTTTTGTTTCTGCTGCCATCTCTGCCTCCCCGAAAACCTAACAGGTTAGAGTGGTTCCAATCTCCAAACTAGGATATAGTCAATCCACTACCTAGAGAGGCCAACCTCTAGGACTTTGCAACCCATGTTTACTTATATTCCATCATAAGAGATAGAAGGAGACCACCATACATCCAAGGACTTACCTACTCAAGACATGAGTCTTTCACCTACACATGGACTTACCCACGTGATCAAGATGTCTTAAACCTTCATCAAGGACTTACCCACACTTGCATCAACTCTTTGTCCTTGAAGGAATTACCCACTCTTCTTGATTTCACCCTGCCCTTCTCCTTTACCTAGAGACGATCTTCACTCCTTCAATCTTGAAGAAGACCAACAACTTCACCTTCACTCGGAGAAGCTTTGAGAAAGGGGATTGAGAAGATGGAAGGAATGAGAGCCTTACAAGCACATGGAGAAATCTCTATTACAACATGCCTAACTCACTCATAATCATGAAATGCTTTGTAAATGAGAGAGAGAAAGGGGCTCAAAGGGTTGTATCACACTCAACTATAGAAAGGACCAAGGATAACATGAATGTGCAAACTTTGAATGAACTCCAAGGGGTCCTATTTATAGATGGGGGTGTTCATTTGAGTGTGGGATCAATTAATAACGAAAAATAGCCATTTTACAACTTGTAAAGGATCTATTTTCATTTCTAACAACTTTGTAATGGTTAGAATCAGTTTCTCTGTATTTTCCGTATAGTATATTCGGTCAAGTTTCAGTAAAGATAACTCGATCGGTCCACTAACTTGCAAAGCTAATTTTCAAACTATCAGTCGAGTTTCTTCAGGGAGACTCAACTGATGAGTCAAAATCAGTTTTGATCAGTGATTAGTCAGTCAAGTTTTGTGAGTGTACAACTCGATTGATTGATCATTTCAGAAAATCCATCACTGGCTCGTTCGAGTTTCCAACTCGACCGACAAAGTTTCTGTGATAAAAGTTTCAAAATATTTTTTGAGTGACCAAATGTTGGAATTAAGTGTCCCTGATTTTTTCTCATCTTAGTTACAAGTCATATCATCAATACAAGTGATTAAAAAATGAATCTAAGGTGGTTTGGAGTGATTTCCCAAATTACACACTTGCATTGCTTTTGACTTGAACTTGGACAAGCTAGGGGTTGTGTAAATTGATCCTTTTCATGTACCTAAAGCCTGAAATCAATCTTGAACAAACATATTAGATACATATGAATTGAATGGTTAAATCATTATCAAAATATGGACAATTTATAACTCTCAAGTCAACATTCTCCCCCTTTTTGAAAATGACAAACCATTCCTCAACATATTGAAAAGGATGTGCAAAGTTATTGATTCCAGTAGTGGATGAAAGGTGAGCGATGGCAGTTGAGGGGGAACTCGGGGGGAGAGGCGACGAGGGCGACAACGGCACAACCGGGGGGGGATCAAGAAGAGGGCCAGATCCTTCTACTTTTGAAGGGGAGCATCGGACAACGAAGTCCCAGATGAACAAGGAAGTCTTTTCCGAGATGGACTCTGGAGGAAACACAGGGGTTAGGGTTTCGGTCCCAGAGATTGGATTATAGTTCCAATATAAAGGCATGAGGGGAGGAAAAGGATCTGAATCCATGGAAGAGGATGGCTACGTCGGCGCCAAGGGCAGAACAGTTGCTGGGAGTAAACGGCCTAGATCGACAGAAGGTACCCCCCGGCGGGTTCCCGTAGAAGACAAGAGTACCACAGGGGCGGAAGGTGGAAAGGCTCGGGCTGGAGGAGCCACTGATAAACCCTTATTCAGTAAAGTTATAGCGGGGGAGGACTATGTGGAAGTAGATCCTAATACTATGATGCTAGAGACATTGTTTGAATCACATCTACATGATCATGAGATCTCACTTAGCAACAGTGCCTGAACACCTATTCTTACGATCAACGAGGAGGCAGAAGAGAAACTTGCCAAACCATGGCAATACACAGTAGTCGTCAGATTGATAGGAGGAAGCATAGGGTACATGACCTTGAGGGAGAGGATCAAAATGATGTGGAACATCACTGGAAGGTTCAACATGTTTGAACTGGATATGGGCCACTTTGTCGTCCAGCTTTCATGCAGGAAGGATTATGAGATGGCTATGGCAGGGGGCCCCTGGAAGATTTTTGGTTGCTGCCTAGTCATATGGGATTGGAACCCTAGGTTCATACCATCCAAGGAGATGCCGTAGTATATTGTCACCTGGGCAAGGATTATGAATCTTCCGTTGCACCTGTATGTCAAAACCATGTTCAAGTACATTGGCCTGGCGCTTGGAGGGCTATTCAAAGTAGATGAACATACTCAAAGGTGCTCAAAGAGTAGATTCGCCAGGATGGCGGTTGAGGTTGATACAAGGAAGGAGCTAATCAGGTCCATAATCATTAATGACCAGGAATACGAGGTCATATATGAAGCGTATCCTGATACGTGCAACGTGTGCAAGGAGCTCGGACATCACAACACATGTTGCCCCCAAAAACAACAACAGAATGACCAAGGACGGAGAAGTGATAATAGGTAGAAGGAAGATGATGTTAGAGAGGATTGACAGACGCAAAAGAGAAGAGGGAATGGGAAGAGAGGAAATCAACAGAATGATCGAGGTCCCACAAAATCGAGCAGAAGTAACAGATTCGAAGGTCTCAGTGACGGAGAGGAAGGGGATGAAGAAGACACAATCGAAAATGATACACACGATGAACCTACCATAACCCAGACACCAAGACAACAAGGGAAAATCTGGCAAAAGAAGAAGAAGGTTGTACAAAAAAGAAATAGCTCTGTGGATGAAAAAGAGAGAGGCATTGAAAGATATCTCAAATAAGATGAAACAGAAGGACAATGAAGGGAAAGGCACAAATAAGCAGAACGAGAAGGAAAATGATGATGAAATTCAAGAGATACACACCATTGCAGAACCAGGCATAGATGAGGTTATAGAGAACGAGAAGGACATGGAGATGGAGACTGAGAAACCAGGGAAAGACGTGGAGGAAGGGAGCACCACTGCTGACAACCAATATGAAGAAGATGCTCCTGACTGGGGTGTCTCATCCAACCGAAAGATCATAGGGAGCAATACCAAAATGAAGCCTGCACAGGTGAAGCCACCATACATACAGAGAAGACGGAGTCCAAGGCTGAACCCAGAGGCGATGGAGGTGAGTAATGAGGCCGGGGAACCTCACCCGACAAACTGAGGCACCTTCTGCAGAATACCCCAATTTCCATCAACTGTTTTATGCTAGACACAATCTATTGGAACGTAAGAGGAATTGGGAATGATGACACTGTGCGAGTGCTCAAGGAGATCATGGTAACACACAAACCTAAATTAGTAGCCATTGCTGAACCACATGTCAGTGGGGAGGCGGCTCAAAAAGCTATCAAATCTCTTGGGTTTACTAATTCGTATAGAGTTGAGGCTAGAGGCTTCAAGGGAGGTATCTGGGTCTGCTGGAAAGCCACGGAGTGTAGAGTGGACATTATCAACTGCCATAGACAGTTTGTGACATGCAAGGTGGATGGAGGAACGTATGTTACTATTGTGTATGCCAATCCTCATATCAGTGTCCGGCGGATGATCTGGAAACACATCGTGGAGATGGGACATAAGCTTAATGGACCATGGATCATTGTGGGTTATTTTAATACCACCATGAACCCTGCGGAGAAGAAGGGAGGAAAACATTATAATTTCGGGGAAGCTAGGTTATTTAGTGATACTCTCTTGTAAGCTGGGCTCTCCGACCTAGGATTCTCAGGTCTGAAGTTCACTTACAAACATGGTGGCCTGCATGAACGGCTTGACAGAGTTGTCTCTAACGTGGAGTTCATCTAGGAGAAAGCGCATTTCTCTGTCACACATCTTCCTCGGGTTTTCTCAGATCACTGTCCCATCCTTATCAAAGATACAAGACAAAAAGGGGGGAAGGAACGTTTCAGCACAAAGACCTATTGGGAAGGAAATGAGGAGTTTAAGGAGATGCTCAAACATACCTGGCAAGGGGAGCAGGAGTTCTATATGGATCTGGGCAACACAAAGAAGAACATAACAACTTGGGACAAAAAACATAGAAAACAAAGGAGGGAGAAGAAAGAAAGATTGTTCAATAACATAAACAAGCTTCAAGAAATGCAGGAGAGAAGGTATGACCCTTGGACTGACGAGCTTCTTCTAACTATGCAGGAAGATATGGTGAAAATCCTTAAACAGGAAGAAGAAGATTGGAAAAGAAAGAGCCACATTTCTTGGCTGAAACATGGGGACGACAACACAAAGTTCTATCAAGCCTTCGTTAAACATAGGAAGAGAAGTAACTGTATTGATGCTCTTAAAGACAACAATAACATATGGACCATGACAGAGGAGGAGGTTAGAACTTTAATTCAAAATCACTTTAGAACCATTTTTACTGCTCCTACGACGGAGATGCCCACGAGGTGTAGAGGCATTCCGGGGAACTTCCGGCGACTGTCTGAAAGTGAGAAGAGGATGATGGCTACTGAACTAACAGAAGAAGAGGTTTTACAAGTTCTCAAGAAAACCGACCCCAACAAAGCGGTAGGTCCGGACGGAATCACAGGGAATTTCATGAGGAGATACTGGAAGATTATCGGCAGTTCTATTATGTTGACAATTACCAAGGTGCTCAGGGGGGTGGTTCTACCTAATGAAATTTACAACTCAACCATCGTCTTGATTCCAAAGGTTCATCATCCGGAGAGGTGCGATCAACTGAGGCCCATATCATTGAACAATCTCTGCCTGAAGATGTGCTCCAAGGTTGCGGTGGAACGTCTGAAACGGTGCATGTCGGATTGGATTTCTAAAGAACAATCGAGCTTTGTCCCTGGACGTAGAATAACTGATGACATTGTTGTTGTTCAAGAGGTCATGCATAGAATGAGGAGGCCCAAGGGGGATAAAGTTATGGCTGTGAAAGTTGACCTCTCAAAAGCATATGACATGATGTCATGGGACTTCATGGAGGACACACTGAATCATACAGATATACCTGAGAATCTCAAAGGTTTCATTATGAATATGATCAAATCTGGGAGAACTTCTATTGTATGGAAGAACACTACTCTACCGGAGTTCAAGGCGAGAAGAGGGTTAAGGCAAGGAGACCCACTGTCTCCCTATTTGTTCATGCTCTACATAGACAGATTAAGTCAGATGATCTGGGAAAGAGTGAGGCAGAATGTATGGCAACCAGTGAAATTGTCCAAGAAGGGGCCTACTCTAGCGCATTTGTGCTTTACAGATGAAATCATTTTGTTCGCGCAAGCATCTATGGCCAACATAAAGACCATAATAGATTGCTTCAGAGAGTTCAGCGTTGCCTCAGGACAGAAGATTTCGGTTGAGAAAACAAGAATATATTTTGCCAAAAAAGTGAAGAACAGAGTGCGTCGAGCAATCTGCAGATATAGTGGCTTCATTGAGACCTTCGATCTAGGGAAATATCTCGGGGTGCCACTGTTACATAAGTGGGTAAACAAGGAAACCTACGGGGAAGTTCTCACTAATGTGAACAACAAGATAGCCTCTTGGTCGGCCCGATGCCTATCCTTGGCGGGGAGAGTTTGTCTTGTGAAGGCGGCGCTTATGGCGATGCCTACTTACTTGATGCAAACGGTTGTAGTACCGGAAGGCTTATGTGACCAGATTGACGGCACCATCTGAAGATTCATCTGGGGGGGAGGAAGGAAGGAACGTCCCCTGTCGTTAGTAGCCTGGAGGAAGGTTGTCAGTAGCAGAGCTAATGGAGGGCTAGGAGTCAAGACCATGCGAGAATGGAACAAGGTTTTACTGGCGAAGAACACCTGGGATGTGGCGAGGAATAGACCCATGATTTGGTGTCAGCTGATGAGAAGTAGATATGAAGCCTACAAGGAAGGGGATAAACTGAACCTTTCCAGACTAGCGAAGGCTACTTTGGAAGGTAAAGACTTTATCACCCAAAATTCGTATATACAACTGGTGACGGGGAGGGACACAAACTTTTGGGATGATGTTTGGGTGAAGAACCAAGGGAGGCTGTGAAACACAGCCACTAAGGTCATTCCGGATGAACTCCAGGACCTACAGGTGAGGAGTGTGGTGCTCGATAATAATGGATGGGATGTGCAATTTTTGAAGGAGTGGCTTCCTATGAGCTGTGTTAAGGACATCTTGCGTATTCAACCACCTACGAAGCAGGTTGGGAAAGACAATATTGTCTGGAATCACACTGCCATGAGCAAGTTTACGACTAGCTCAGCTTACAAAGCTTGTCGACAGGATGCTGATCTTGTGGTTCAGGGAGAATGGAGGACTATTTGGAATGCCCATATCCCAGCTCGAGTGAAGATGTTCATATGGACCTTATCTCACAATGCGATCCTGACGAATAAATGGAGAAAGGAGAGGATGTTGGCGGAGGATAGCAGGTGCATCATTTGTAAGACACAGGAGGAAGACAGTCTCCACACTGTGCGAGATTGTCATCATGCTACTGAATGCTAGAAGAATATTCTGGGGAATGGGATGCCTCAGAATTTCTTTACTGAACCAAACCTCCAAGCCTGGATATGAGGGAACCTGAGGAACAAGCCGGTTCAAGATAGCTTCATGTTCGGCTGCTGGAATATTTGGAAGAATAGGAACGAACAAGTTATGGAGAACAGGCAGCCCAATCAAGAGCATACAACCAGAAAGGTCAATCTTGAGCTCCGTCTGAATAAGCTGGCATGGCACAGAGAGGAGGACGAAAAATATGAAGCTCAACAGGAGCAATGGGTGACTCCGAAGGAAGGATGGGTCAAAATGAATGTAGATGCGGCTTGCCGGAAGAAAGGAAGAAGTTGTGCCTTTGTCGTGAGAGATTGTAGAGGGAGGAGGTTGATGGGAAAGGGGACCAAAGTTGCTGCTAGGGATGCTTTGGAAGCAGAAGTGAAAGCCATCATCATTGCGATGGAGGAGGCAGAGAAGTTAGGGTGGGATAAGGTGATCGTGGAATCAGACTGCAAGACTGTTGTCTAGTTGCTTCAAGGTGAACATGATGAAGCCCCACGTTTCACAGAAGCTTAGGCAGAGTGCAGGAGGATGCTGAGGTCGAATTGGATGCTTGTTCATGTGAGGAGAGATCGTAACCAGCTGGCTGATGAGTTAGCTAGCTATCATCAAAAACAAAATTTTGGAGGAAGGTATTACACCTACCCTCCTGAATGCCTGTATGACAGGTTAATTAGAGATTGTAATGGCAGCAGTACTGCCATGTTTAATTCTGTTCATGACCTAATTTGTAGCAATAATTTTGTTGATTTTCTCGTACGAGGAGGACAGGATGAATAAAAACACCTCCTGACTTACCCAAAAAAAAAGGATGTGCAAAGTTTTACCTTAGCCTTGTGAATTGCAAAGGCATTCATAATTTTAACAATGTGAATTACTCACACTCAATCTATGCTCACTCTTACCTACATAGTTAGTCTTTCTATTCAAAGCAATTTAACATGTATATACTATATGGTCCTTTAGCAAGTCACATGATAAAACATATATTGAACAAGAAAAGGATCACATAGGCAATAAAAGCAATATGGCTGAGCTTCAAAACATTGAAATTCTCTCCCCGTTTTGGCATTATAAAAAAGGAAGGGGGTATAAGATCACAAAAATAGGTCTTCTCCAAGCACAACTAAAACATACATCCACAAGATGGAACATGCAACCTCATAGCATACATCAAATAGAGACGGAAGAGATACAATCAATCTAATTCATAATCAAAATATGGGAGACATGACACCAACTCATGAGATATAGCAATAAAAAAGTAAGTGTACATATGATTAAGATTGCAACACTGAAAGCATGTCCTAAAAAACAACTACAAGCCAAAACATTGAAAACCAACAAGATGATAGAAATAGTACATTTCAGATAATGTGCCTAGATGTTTTTAGTAAAAAATAGTCTAGAAAGATATGTATGATCAACATATAAAGATTAGAAACTAAAATATCTAAATGTCTAGACCATTGATGTCCAAGGCATCATCATCCACATCAACATCATCATTAGAGGATTCAGGATCATAGTTCTCATCATCATCGGAAGGTGCATCAGAGGAAACAACGTCACCATCATCACTAGAGCCATTGGAAAAGCAATCATTAGAATAATTAGAAACATCCTCTCCATCATCCTTAGATGACACCTCATCAGCAATAACTTCCTCATCAACATGGTCTGGCATCTCCTCATTGGCAGAAGGATCGAAACCATGACCGGGCCACATGAAATTCTTCTCAGCCCAAGACATACCAAGGTTATGCAACTCCTAGGATTGAGGAAAAGTAAGAGAAGAAGTGCCAAGTCCTTCAATAAAGGTATCTATAGGATCAGCAGGGGCAGACAACACTCCTTGGGTAGATCCACCAACAACAGAGGGTGTAGCAAAAGAAGTAGCAGGTGAAGGGGCAGGGTAAAAGTGATTGTATGCATAGGATGCATAATCACCTCCTGGGTAGGGATGGTAGGCAAAGTAAGGATAGGCACATGATAGGTTCATGGTAGATATGATAACATAGAGATCCTGATGCATGTGCTCTTGAACCTGAAGGTTATATGCCTACTGATGCATCATACGACCCATGAGGGTTTCATTTGATACATAAAATGAGGCACGTGCTGGTCGGAATGGCTGAGGAGGTGGAGGTACTCAGGTGGAGGTGGAGGCTCCAAGTGTGGTAGAAGAAGGGGTAGGCACACTCTTTTAAATTGCGGTCTTACTAATGCAAACTCATTTTCGAGAAGGTTTGTAATGAAGGTCATGAAAAAGAGACTTGCCAATGGTAGACTGAAAAAGACCACAAATCAGGGATGGGTAGGGTTGGTGGGTTCCTCAAGTGTTCTTTCTAGAGTCAAAGCAGGTCATGTGATGTAGGACATATCTAGCCTACTTGACTCTGATGTTCTTTAGGATATAGAACATAATCACCACAATATTCTCTATAGTTTCAGTTTGGCTTTTCTTTGAATGAATATTGCAGTTGACTACCAGGGTGAGTATGCAGTTCTTTAGGTTTAAGGAGGAGGGGGGAAGGGTAGACTTCTTCCTATAGGGAAGATGAGGTTTCTTTAAGAATTTATGTATGTTAGGGAGAGTGATATCATATTTCTCCTTCCTCCATCTGTCAGTCACCTTATTACCATAGAAAAATATATTCAAGTTATCCTTGGAGACTTGAAATTTCTTCCTGAAAATCATAAAAGTAAGAAGGACTTGAGTATTTTGTGGGGTACAAGAGTGTCATAATTCCATTGCAAATTTGCATAGCATTTGTGAATAGATTTGGTGCCTACGATGGAATTGTTATAGCACACATGTTCAACACTCAGGGTAGAGAGGTGGGGGTCGTACAATATCTTGACAACCTGATCAGTGACCTCTTGTATACGTGGTGTGGCTCGAATAAGGCATGAAACAGAAAGAGGTTCCTAGGAGGGAGCTCCTTGTACCTATGTAGAGCATCATTGGAGACAAAGAAGGTATCATCGAAGGGTATAAGGCGTGGGTTGGAGGAGGAGGATGCTTCTCCAGAGGGGGCGGCTCTCTTTCTCCTATTGGAAGTCAAGGAGGCGAGATAAGAGGATTGAGAGGTAAAAAACATAGGAAACACTACCAAGAACCGACCAAACACCTAGGTTTGATGAGAAAGAGGTCTAGGAAGGTCAAGCAAGGGCTGGATAGAGCTAGGAAGAGGATGGTCGGGGCTAGGGTTGAGAGATCGAGGGAGCTAGATAGTGAATCAATCGATTTTTATCTAGTTGAGAGGGAGAAATGTTGGCCAAACCACACTTAATTTTTCTCCAACCCAGCCATCTGTCGAATTCTGTGACTGGGAAACTCAATTGAATGGCTTTTTATAAAAGCCCTCATACACAGATTGGTCGAGTTGGCAACTCGACCGATGGTCAACCTGAACCAACATTAAAAATTTATTTTCTAGCCATTATAGTGCTAATTAAATATATTTTTCTAGTCCATTTTGCTTTTTAAACATACTTAGGCACATATCACTGATCATTGGGTACTATTTAGTGATAAACAAGTGTTTGCGAAAATGTACCCAAATCAAGCGAAAAGCAAGGCATATGAACATGAAAATTTTAGCATTTTAGTAAGTAAGGGTGATCAAGACATAATCAAAGCATATAGGATAGATAGAAACTAGTTAGAAGACATATCAGATTCATCCAAAGTAGTTATGAGCAGTTTAGATCTAATAAAGTCTCTAGCTAGAGGTTTCGTGAAAATGTCCACCCACTGATTTTCCGTGTCCATATGCGTTATATAAATATCCTTTTTGGCAATGTGATCATGAAAAAAATGATGATGAGCCTCTATATGATTGTATCTACTATGCAATATAGGATTGTAAGATAAACTGATTGCACTAGTATTATCACAAAAGATAGGAGAAGCATAAAAATAAATGTTAAAGTCTTAGAGCATTTGCTTCATCCATAGGACCTACCCACAACAACTCCTAGCTGCAATGTATTTAGCCTCGATAGTTGATAATACCACTGTTCTCTGTTTCTTGGAGAACCAAGACACCAGGCATGGTCCTAGAAGAAAGCAAGTGACACTTGTGTACTTTGTATCAATCAAGTATCCTGCATAATCTGCATCATTATAAGCTGTAAGAGTAAAGTCCTTTGACTTAGGATACCATAGTCCAAAGTTTAGTGTTTTGTCAGGTACCTTAAAATCCTCTTAGCAGATATAAGATGTGATTTCCTAGGATTTGATTGAAAGTGAGCACACAAGCCACCACTAAACATTGTATCAGGTCTAGAGGAAGTTAGATAAAGTAAGCTTCCTATCATACCTCTATAGATCTTCTCATCCACTTTCTCACCATCTTTGTCTTTATTAAGTTTGGCGGTGTTTGACATGGGTGTGTCCATCGACTTGGTATTCTCCATCCTTAAGTGCTTTAGTAGTTTACTTGTGTATATAACTTGGTTGATGAAGTTCCTATGTTTAGTCTGCTTGATTTGAAAGCCGAGGAAGAATGTAAGCTCACCCATCATGCTCATATAAAACTCACTCTGAATAAGATCACTAAACTCCTTACAAAGATCAAGATTAGTTCCGCAAAAAATGATATCATCAACATAAATTTGAATGATAAGAAAATTGTTAGAAGTGTGTTTAAGAAACAAGGTAGAATCTACTTTGCCCATGATATACCCATGATCTAACAAAAAGTTATTTAATTTCTCATACCAAGATCGAGGTGCTTATTTGATTCTATAGAGAGCTTTTTGCAATAAATAAATATGGTTAGGTAAACTATCATGTTCAAAGCCCGAGGGTTGTGCAACATACACTTCCTCCTCAATTGTACCATTCAAAAATGCACTTTTAACATCCATTTGATAAAGAAGAAAGTTCATATAACTAGCAAAAGCAATCAACATACGAATGGACTCAGGTATAGCTACAGGTGCATATATTTCATCAAAATCTATACCTTCTTGCTGATTGTAGACTTGAGATACTAACCTTGCTCTGTTCCTTACCACCTTGACGCTTTCATCTATCTTGTTATGGTAGACCCACTTAGTGCCAATGGTCTTTCTATCACTTTGTCTTGGCACTAGGGTCCACACTTTGTTCTTCTCAAATTTCTCCAATTCTTCTTGCATGGCTAGGATCCATTCATCATCCCCATGAGATTCTTTGATGTTGTTTGGCTGGAGTTGTGAGATGAAGACACTGTTGGCTTGTTCTTTATTGAAGGCAGCTCGAGTCTTAACTCTTTCAAATGGGTCACCTAAAATTAGCTCTTTTAGATGATTCTTTGCAAAGGGGGGAGTTGGATCCTTCTACTTTTCATCTTTCTCTTCTTCTTGAGTGACTACCGCTTTTCCCTTTTGGGTGATGTCGAGTTATTTTAGTATAGGAATTACCTCACCTACAACATCATCATTTAGAACAATATCTTTAGGAATAGAGGGGTTAGTCTCAATAAACTTAACATTAATGGATTCTTTTACTTTAGAAAGATCAACATTGAACACTTTATAAGCCTTTCTAGTAGTACTATAGGAAAGAAAGAAAGCCTTATATGATTTTAGATCAAACTTGTCGAGAGAATATTTTATGTTCAAAACAAAACAAGGACATCCAAAAACATGAAAGTACTCGATGGAAGGCTTCCTACCATGCCATAGCTCATAGGGGGTTTTCTTTAAAGAAGGATACATGAAAACCCGATTTGTCACAAAACATGAGGTACTAACGACATTGGCCCAAAACTTCTTTGGAGTGTCATACTCTAAAAGCACGATCCTAACCATTTCCTATAGTGATCTATTCTTCCTCTCTACAACCCCATTTTTTTGAGGTGTTTGAGGTGAAGAGAAGTTATGTGCATAGCCAGATTCCTCACAAAAATGTTAAAAAATATCATTTTCAAATTCTCCCCCATGATCACTACAGATGGAAACAATCTGACAAGAAGCTTTGTTCTTAACTAGTTTACAAAAACCAGAGAAAACATCAAGCGTATCACTTTTGGAAATGAGAAATAAGGTCCAAGTATATCTAGAGAAATCGTCGACAATAACAAGATAATACTTGAAACCATGAAGAAATTGAGTTCTCATTGGTCCAAATAGATCAATATAGAGAAGTTTAAGAGCTCTCTTGGTACTAAGGACTCCTTTGGATTTGAAGGAGGACTTGGTTTTATTTCCTTGGGTACAAGGTTGGCACTCCTCATCCTTTTTAAAATCTAATTTGGGAAGTCCCTTGACCAAGTCCTTTTTGCTCAACTTCTTCTGTTGATGCATATTTACATGACCAAGTTGATGATGCCAAAGAGAAATGTCATTTGAATTGACTACTAGGAATCTACCAACAATAGGCTTAATAGAGTCAAGTACAACTACATAAGGATTACCACTTCTAGTTCCCTTATATATGATATGATAAGTGAGGGAATTTAGAATCAAGCATTCTAAAGAAGTAAATAGAACAAGGTAACTATTATCACATTGACTTACACTAATTAAATTGTGATGTAGGCCATCAAAAAAAAAGGACATTCTTGATAAACAAGGATTCACCTACATCACCCTCACCTTTTACCTTACCTTTCTTGTTGTCCCGGAAAGTAACCTAACCTCCTTTATTCTTAGTGAAGTTGTTGAAATGACTTATATCACCTGTCATGTGTTTAGTGCAGCCACTATCAACAACCCATCTTACTTTTTCCTACAAGAAAGGAGAGTGTCGATTCCCAACTCAAACTTTGGGATCCAGAGTTAGCTTGGGGACCCATTTCATCTTTGGGTTGGACCCCTTAGGCTTGTAAGTACAATAAGTAGAATAATGATCATCACTTTTGCAATGAGAGAAAATCCTAGGGTTCTTAGTTCTAGAAGAGTCTCTAATGAAAAAGGAGGTTTCCTTACTCTTTTTCTTACCTTTGGCTTTGTTCTTTCCCTTCGGTGCCCCCTACAAATCCCAAACTACTAGTACCACTTTGTTTGGTAGAATGGTCAAGGATTTCATTTAGGGAGTTTTTCCCTTTGAGGAATTTCTGTAGAGGCTCTAAGTCTATGATTGTAGTCAGTGAGAGATATAAAATTAGAAGACAAACTAGCAAGATCATCTCTAGCATGAACATGGTCAACCTCTAAATAGAGGACTTTAGTCAAATAAGAATCTTTTTCAAGAGAAATGGAAGCAACATTATTACTAGGTAAAATAGGTCTAGAAGATAAATCATCAACTTGACCAAGAAACCTAGCATTTTCAGATTTAAGCAATTGAAATCTTTAAGATAAACATCCCTTTCATCTCTATGAGCATCAAGGAATAAGCTTAAATTCAACATTTCCAGTTTTAAGTATTTCAAGCTCATTTTGGCACTATTGGTTATCTTCCATAAGAGATTCAATATTCTTAAGATAAACATCATTCTATACCTCATCAAGAAATTTAGCCTTGCATGTTATCAATGCTCTCAAGATGAATTTTCTCATTTTGCTCAAGAATCTCAAGTTTAGCATACAAATCATCAATGATTTTTCCTAACATCTTCCTTTTATATTTACACTTGGAAAAAGAAGAATGGGTAGAAACAAGCATATCAATAAGAGTTTCTTTAGATAACTCATGCAAGCTTACCCCACTTACCTCACTTATTTGACCAATATCTTCACTTGTAGAGGCCATGAGTTCAAGGTGGCACCTCCATCCTCATCGGATCTTGAGCCACTAGAGGAAGATGCTTCCCAAACTGCATGAGCTGCATATGTGTGTCTCCTCTCCTTCTTTTATTTACTCTTGTACTTGCTCTCTTTCTTGTACTCTTCCTCCTTCTTGGAGCTTCTCTTATGGTGTGACTTCTTGCCTTAGGACATTCACTCTTGTAGTGTCCTTTTCGACAACACTTGTAGCACCTTGGAGTAGAAGAAGAATATTGCTTTCCCTTGAAGTGCTTTCCTTTGGAGTAGTTGGCTTCATGCTGACTAGGTCCATCATCTTTACTAGAGAAGGAGGGAGAGGTCCTACAAGCAAGTTGTTGTTGAAGGATGACAACCTCCACTTGAGCTTTGAATGCGCTATCTTTGATCTTCCTTGCTTCCTTCTCTTCTTGCTTGGCTTCCTCTTCTTTCTTGTCAAGTCTTGGCTCATGAGCTTGTAGTTTCCCAATAAGCTCCTCAGTTGGGATGTCACAAAGACTTCTCACTTCTTAAATTGAGTTCACCTTTGACTCCCATATCTTTGGTAGAGATCTCAAGATCTTTTAATTGATTTCTCCTCTATCCAAAGTGTGTCCAAAAGTAGCTAGGCCATTGATGATGATGTTGAGCCTAGAGTACATCTCAACAACTCATTCTTTCTTCCCCATCTTGAAGTTCTCTAGGAGGCTGTTCAATATGTACATCTTTTCTTACTTCACTTGCTTTGTCCCTTCATAGGTGATGCACAACTTATCCCATATCTCATAGGTTGTATCCCATGAGGAGATGCTATTGAAATCCATTGGGGTGAGGGATGCATAGAGGATGTTAATAACTTTCACTTCGAGCGGGGCATCTTTTAGAGCAGCTTCATTCCATGTTGACACATCTCCAGTTGGCTCCTTGTATGGTGTGATCATCACCTTCCATATATCAAAGTTCATCCCTTGGAAAGGCATATCCCTCTTCCAATAGAGGAAGTTGGTGTCGTCGAAGACCAGAGGGCACATGGAGAAGACTACCTCTAGGTTGAGTGAACCAAGTAGGTTCTTACCCATCTTCTCATCTCGTGGGAGATTGTTGGAGAAGATCCTAAGACCTGCTACCACTTTTCAGATCTAGGGCTCTAGGGGGGTGAATAGATCTTCAAAATTCTCACAAGAAAAGTTAGACCTTCAAAGTATATTAATTGAAATCCAAAGCTTAAGAACAATTTGAAGTCCTATATAAGTAAGCATAGAAAGGATGAGAGATATTGAAACAAACACTTAGAAAAGGTGGTTAGAGTGGTTCCAATCTCCAAACTAGGAGATAGTCAGTCCACTACCTAGAGAGGTCAACCTCTAGGGCTTTGCAACCCATGTATACTTATATTCCATCATAAGAGATACAAGGACACCACCATACATCTAAGGACTTACCTACTCAAGACAAGAGTCTTTCACCTACACAAGGACTTACCTACTTGATCAAGATGTCTTCAACCTTCAACAACGACTTACCCACACTTGCATCAAGTCTTTGTCCTTGAAGGAATTACCCACTCTTCTTGAATTTTTTTCCTTTCCCTTCTCCTTAATCTAGAGAAGATCTTCACTTCTTTTCAACCTTAAAGAAGACCAACAACTTCACCTTCACTCAGAGAAGCTCACTTCAACCTTTTCTCTTCGAGAAAGGTGATTGGGAAGATGGAATGGATGAGAGCTTTACAAGCACATGGAGGTAACTCTCTTAGAACATGCCTAAGTCACTCATAATCACGAAATGCTTTGTAAATGAAAGAAAGAATAGGGATCAAAGGGTTGTATCACATCCAACTATAGCAAGGACTAAGGATAGCATGAATGAGCAAACTTGTAATGAACTCCAAGAGATCCTATTTATAATCAGGGGTGTTCTTTGAGTGTGGGATCACTTAAGAATGAAAAATAGCCATTTTACAACTTACACCAGATCTATTTTTATTTCTAACAAATCTCCAACAGTTGGAATCACTTATTCTGCATTCTCTGTACAGTACATTCGATCAAGTTTTAATAAAGATAACTCAACTGATCCACTAATCAACAAAGCTAATTTTCAAACTATCAGTCGAGTTGTTCTAGGAAACTCCACCAATGAATCAAAATCAATTTTCATTAGTGAGTCGATCGGTCGAGTTATGTGAGTGTACAACTTAATGGATTGATCATTTTAGAACATCCATCATTGGATCGGTCGAGTTTCCAACTTGATCGACAAAGTTGCTGTGAAAATTTTCCAAAATAATTTTTTAGTGACCAAATGTTTGAATTAAGTATAGGAATTTTTTCTCATCTCAGTTATAAGTCATATCATCAATACAACTGATTACAAAATTAATCTAAGGTGGCTTGAAGTGATTTACCATATTGCACACTTGCATTGCTTTTGACTTGAACTTGGACAAGCTAGGGTTTGTGTAAATTGATCCTTTTCATGTACCTAAATCCTGAAGTCAATCTTAAACAAAAATATTTGATACATATGAAGAAATGGTTAAGTCATTATAAAAATATGGACAATGTATAAATCTTAAGTCAACACTCTATGTACATTAACATGGTATGGACCTTGGTTGATCCACCCAAAAGAGTAATACCCATAGGGTGCAAGTGGGTCTTGAAGAAGAATATTGACATGGATGGTAATGTACAAAACTGTAAGGGAAGATTGGTTGCAAAGGGTTTCATACAAGTTGAAGGTGTTGATTTTGACGAAACCTTTTCACCTATTGCCATGGTTAAATATATCATAATCATGATTGCCATTGCAACTTGGTATGACAATGAGATTTGGTAGATGGATGTCAAAATCTCTTTCCTTTATAGAAATATTCTTGAGGATGTGTACATGACACAACCTGAGGGTTTTATAAATCCAAAGAATGCAAATCATGTTTGTAAGCTGAAAAGGTCAATCTATAGATTGAAGAAAGCATCTCGAAGCTAGAATCTTTGATTTGATGAGGCAGTCAAAGAATTTGGCTTTAGTCAAAATAAATATGAACCCTGTGTATACAAGATGGTTAGTTGGAGAATAGTTGTATTTCTTATATTGTATGTAGATGATATAATATTGATGGGGAATGACATCCATGACTTAGAAATGGTAAAGAACTGGTTGGGAAGCAACTTCTCTATGAAGGAATTAGGTGAAACATCCTATATCTTAGGAATCATGATATATAGAGATAGATCTATAGATCTAGAAGGCTTCTTGGCCAATGCCAAAGTACATACATTGAAAAAGTGTTGAAGTGGGTCATCATGCATGATTCAAAGAGAGGGAATTTTCTCATGTTCCATGGAACAAGCCTCTCTAAAGCTGAGTGTTCTAGTTCTTGTGAAGAAAGGAAACACCTGAGTAAGATGCCATATGCATATGGAATGGGATCTACAATGTATGCAATGTTATGCACTTGTCCCAATGTCTCGTATGCCTTGGGAATGACAAACAAATATCAGTCAAATCCCAGTGAAAGTCACTAGATTGCTGTAAAGAACATCCTTAAGTACTCGAGAAGAATTAATGATCAAATCCTTGTTTATGGCGGTGATGAAGAGCTAGATGTAAAGGGTTACATCGATACAAGCTTCCATACTGACAAAGATGATTATCGATAGCAATCTAGATTTTTGTTTTTCCTTAACAACAGAGCTATGATTCAGAAAAGTTCCAAGCAAGAAATAATTGGTGATTCTACAATAGAAACTGAGTACATTGCTACCTTGAGCACAACAAAGGAATTTGTTCAGATCAAGAAGTTCATCAGTGAATTTGGAGCGATTTTAAGCACTAGTGATACATTAGAGTTGTATTGTGACAAAAATGGACTTGTTGGACAAGTTAGGGAACCTAGATTGTATCAAGGTTCCAAGAATATACTTCAATGCTTCCATTTCATACGATAGATTATACAATAAGGAGATGTGAAGATTTGTATAGTGCTGACTAAAAGCAATATTCCTGACCCGCTGGCAAAAGTACTTTCACACCAGAAACATGATGGTCTTTTACATCACTTGGGATAAGATTCATGAGTGATTGGCTCTAAGTGCAAGTGGGAGTCTGTTGGTATGTATGCCCAGGGAGCCTGTCATATGATAATTGCAATGAGGCATAATGTAATTTATTTAATAAATAATAAGGCAATTTTGTCTATACTATGTTGTTCAGTTATAAGATAATGATATAATGCAATAGACATCAAAAGATTGATATTACTCAATGACATATGTCTTTATGTTGAGGACTTGAATAATGAGATCATATGCATGATAAGAGTACATGCATTCTTGTTATGTCCCTAGTCAAATATTACTAAGGAAGAAAAATTGACGACAATGATTCATAAGAATAGAATGTGTGTTGGTCGATGAAAAAAATCTAATTAGTCATGATATATGATATTAATCTAAACACGTAGGTACTTATTAAGGAAAAGTGTAACGGGAAGATCCACCTTAAAATGATACATGGAACCATTGAATGATAGTTAGTATCAACTCTCAAAGTGATAGTAGTGATTGTGGTTCTTAAACCTAAAGTCACTACACTCATTGCATTTTATTCGATAAACTTTGACACCATCCAACATGACCTTGAATAAGGGTTTCCATAAAGGTGATGCTCAGGTACATAGTGAAACATGGGAATTGACTGTAAATGATGTAGATGGGATTTGTCCCTCTTACCAGATATGATATATTGGCCACTTGATGAGAGAGACTAAGAAACACATGGCCATGCTCATATGAGTCGATATGTGATATTGAGATCACTTTTATCTCAATAGTATGCTTTGCTTCAAGAAATATGGATTGAGAATGAAGAGGATGACAATTCCATACCTCAAATTCAATCTCGATATCAATGACAAAGGAACTACAAGATCACTGTAACACTAATCACATATTATAGGTTGAAGTTGCTCATTAGATTTCCAATTACTAGGTAGATATGATGTGTTACTAGATACCGCTCATTGTTAGTGATGTCATAATCTAATTACGGACATTCATTGCCAACATAATTTAGAACCTATAGGGTCACACACATAGGGTGCACCTACAATAGGAGTTTACTCATGAATAAGATCTGTCTTGATTACTAAAGTGTTTAGGTAATCAACTTAAACAACCTTAACTGACATATGTCAGATTGGAGTGTCTAGTAGACCGACTAAAAATGCCATTTGATGAATTGGAGTGTCCAGTTTACTGACTCAAGTGTCTAATCAACCGACTGCGTATCCCAATCGACCGGCTAGACAATCAGTATAACTGGATCAAGAATTGATGCTGGAAACATGCCATGCATTAACTGTTGCATTAACTATTGCATTGAAAGTCAATATGGTTACGAATTGGAAATACAACCAATCACCTAATTGGAGTGTCCATTCGAATGACTAGGAACCCAATCGACCAACTCATGATTCACATCAGCAAAAAAATTATGAAATTTGTCTCCCCATGTCCCCATGTTTGTGGAAACCTGACCCATCCACTACTATATAAAGGAGGGGGGCCAAGTCTCTGAAGACAAGTTTCCTAATCTCAACATTGTGGTAACGTGAGATCTATACGAAGCTTACTCGTAAAAGGGAGAGATAGCCAAAGGGGAGGAAGTCACTACTAGCATGTCGACAACACGAAGGACAAGTACTTCACATCAGTTCTAGGATGGTCTGCATAGACTATGTAGAGGAGTTGAGGCCATTGACATAACATTAGGAGAACTCCATCAACCTCCATACATGGTGTTACACCAAGAGGCCATAACTGCCCACATTTCATGTGCTGCCTGAAGAAGAAGCAAGACTCTGTGAGGATTGTCGCAGAACTTGCTCCAAGACTAGGCATATGCCTCACAACCCTCCTTTCCAATTCATAGTTGTTACGAGATCCACTGGTTATGTGGAATATGGACAAAAGTTTTATGTTTCCTATGAGAACCTGTTATAGTAAATGAGATTACTCAAAATATAAAACACAATCAATCACTAATTAATCACATACCCAAAAATATGGGTAAATTAAAACTGATTTCAACATCAGCATCCACTCAGAAATATTTGCATAAGAGCCCAACATCTTTCTTATATCCATTCTATGCCAAGAATTTGATACAAATTGTTCTATTGACTTAGCCAGAACATATATCCACATGAACACAATATTCATATATGCCACACAAACATGCATTAATATGCTAATAAAAGTCCGATTTGTTTGAAACACCATAGCAAACTTTTTATCACCCGAACATTAGAGTACAAGGATGACTCTAAGACACACTAGACATCTAATCAACTTTCTCATAGATTCATTACTATAGCTCCTCTTTCCTATCACATGTTTGTTTTCATCACTTTTGATTACCTAAAAAACTGTGGTGAACCACAAGGGTGAGAACCATGTCCCAACAAGAGATATAACCTCCTACAACATTTATTGATTACAACATTTTTAAGTAATTAATCAGTTAAGAAATTTAATTAGATATAACAAATAAGCTCAACAACACTGATGATTAAATAAATACATAAAGGAGTAGATAATAATTATCATCATTAGCCAGACTATCATCCTTTATCTTGTTGACAATATAAGCAATTCAGTAGCATATGTATATCTAGCATCATGAGCAAGTCTAGTAACATAGAATCTCTATCATTATGAATAAGTCTAGCCACATAAGCATAGCCAACAAAATTAGCATGTCTAATAGGTTGAACATACCAACATCATAAAAAGATCTAACAACATAAGCACAACTATTTGGACAAGCATGAGTAGCAATATATGCACCTCTAGTTATAAAGGCATGGCTAGCATGCTAAACATAACTAACATCATGATATAGCTAACATCATGATTATAATCAATAGTAGCAGTATAGTTATCAACATAAGCATGGCTACTGTATGTACACATCTAAAATCTTAAGCATATCTATAACATAAGTATATCTACTATCTCTTAATTGCACTAAGCATCATCTTTATGTAAAGATAACAAAGAAGGGTTATCATCCAATGTGAAATGTCGTGTATAACCCTAAACAAATATGCTACATGGCTGTATTACATTGTTTATTGTACCTTGGGGAATTTGAACCGTACCATTCAAAGTCCAACTGACCCCTGCGAAGGGCTATTCGGTCCCACACAAGATCTAGGAGTATTGATATCCTAAGATCTCTTCCCCTTGGTCAGTACAAGTAACAGACAGTGAAATATCAGTCAAAACTACCACCACAGTGACATATAGTCAAGATGTTAACCACTAGTCCGCCCTTACTACTGGTCATGGCAATAGAAACTAGGGTATTCAAAACCCAATCACTGAGGTACAACCACAGTTGTCCTCTAATCACATCATGTTATAATCACCGAGACACGATTGCAACCGTTCTCAATCACATCAGATGTATGAGGCATGACCATATCCAACCTCTACAATCTACATTGTGGATGACAAGGAAATATCCTCAACCTACCACCCCCACATACTCAATAGTATGCACTCTTAGTTTCCCTTAGGAATACTCATTTCACCATCCAACAAGTTTTGACATTGAAAATGGCTCTACGACACATTGCACTACATGATTAGAGTTGCACTTGATTAGTTATGCCAATTGGGTGAATTAAGGCTGCATCAAACAAGTGGACATACAAACCCTAATTCACTTCTAGTAAGCATATAAATATCAAACACTACTACAGAAATAGCATTCAGTGTCACTTTTCTGGGCGTCGGTTATTAAGGAAAACCGACGCCTAACATATAAGGCGTCGGTTGTTTAAGCAAACCGACATCTATATTCGAAGACCAGCTAGACACGGGTACCACTTTGTATTCAGCGTCGGTTGTTTAAAACAAACCGATGCTTAAAGGCACCCGCGAAATCCAAATTTTGATAAAAAAATAGTGTCATTTTCAGTGTCGGTTATGTAGGTATAAACCGACGCCTATGTGCGATGAAAATTTGCGCGAAAAGTGTCACTTTCAGCGTCGGTTATCCTTGTATAACCGACACTGAAGGTGGCTCCCGCCAAACAATTCCATGAAAATATCGTCCAATTGGACATCGGTTGTTGCAAACAACCGACGCTAAAGATTTTTAGGCGTCAGTTGTTGCAAACAACCGACGCTATTTGGGAACTTTATATCCCGCGATCGCCCGACTCTTCCCCTTTCTTCTGTTCCATTGCGAGCCGATTTCCCTATTTCTCTCTGCCGCCGATTTCTTCTCCGGCGATTTCTTCTCCAGCGCCCCCTTCTCTGGCTATTTCTTCTCCGGCGCCCCCTTCTCCGACGCCCCCTTCTCCGCCACCACTCCTGCTACCTTCTTCTCTTCTCCGCGCCCCTTCTCCGCGCCCCTTCTCCGCCGCCCTACTGCTCCAGCACCTGAGAACCGGCGCCTGAGAACTGCTGCTCCAGTGCCTGAGAACCGGCGCCGCCACGCCGTCGCGCCGCCGCAACCACTGGACACCTGCTGCTCGCCACCGCTGGACACCTTCTGCTGCTCGCCGCCGCTCCTGTCGCCGTTGGACACCTGCTTCTCGCAGCCGCCGATTGACACCTGCTCGCTTCTCGCCGCCGCCGCTCCTGTCGCCGTTGGACACCTGCTTCTCGCAGCCGCCGATTGACACCTGCTCGCTTCTCGCCGCCGCCGCTGCCGCTCGTCATAGGTACCCTCTTCCTCCTCTTCTTCCACCTACGAGAGAGTAGAATGAATATGGATGTGTTTCTTTCATTAAACCCAGTTGTCGGGCAAGAGGGGCAAATGGAGGAAGCAAACAACAATACATTAGGGTTCTAATCTACCCTTTTGTCCTATATTTGATGCTGATTGTGCATATATATATGTTGAGTTTGGGACTTTAGTGATGGACTTTGTCCTAAGTTGCTAATTTTTATTCTAATATGAACTCTAGTCTCATCTATCCATGTTGCCTATAGTTTATAACATTGCATTGTGAATTATTGCATGTTTGAAACTATTAAATTCTTGATTTATTATTTAATAATGCTCTATAGATTAGGTACTTATCATGTCTATTAAAATCCTACCAGTATAATTATGTGATCCCAACATATTAAATTGAATTAGAATGATTTCATGAATTATAGGGTTTTAAAGTTGATAAACATGTACATGCGGAAATAGGGTTATTAAACCAATGGTTATAACATAGTATGATCTTAATCTGATCTGGATGTTCATAATAATGTAGTATCTTAAATATGATGATTAGGGATACATATAATGTCTAGTAAAGATTCCTAGACCTTTTGTTTGAAACTATTGATTTCTTGATTTATTATTTAATAATGCTCTGTTGATTAGGATTAACCATGTTGCCTGTAGTTTATAGACAATTATTATATATAAGAATGACAACACATGTATTTGTTGGCCTAGAAACCCGTACAAGATTTACTCATTAGGAGTAAATCTTGGATAGTCCCCGGTTTGGGACTGTTCTTGAACACCTAATCTCACTTAGGATGTAAGTGTATAATGTGTATTGGGTTTTCGAGAAAATTTCAGTAGCATTTCCCCGTTTGTTCTCTAAGTACATATGTACTTAGAGAACAGCGGGGAAATGCTGCCGAAATTTTCTTGAAAACCAAATACACATTATACACTTACTAGTGAGATTAGGTGTTCAAGGATGGGATAGGTGGTACACATTTATTATATATAAGAATGACATCAAATGTGTTTGTTGGCCTAGAAACCCGTCCAAGATTGACTCATTAGGAGTAAATCTTGGATAGTCCCCGGTTTGGGACTGTTCTTGAACACCTAATCTCACTTAGGATGTAAGTGTACATATGTACTTAGAGAACAACAGGGAAATGCTGCCTAATCTTTTCCTAATATATACTTGTTTCCTAATATATACTTGTTTTCTCTGATCATAGAATGGATAGATCATGGATGTCCATTCGTAATCGTTGCACCCCAGAGTTTATATCTGGTCTTGATCAGTTTATTAGATTTGCTGAGGAACATAGGAAAAAACCTACAGATAGGTTCTACTGTCCATGTAGGCATTGCGGTAACAACTTGAAAGTCAACACTGGTGAGGAAATCAAAAGTCATATCATGTGCAACGGGATTGTACAAGGCTATACAGAATGGCACTGGCATGGAGAGATTTCAAAATCAAAACCAGTAGATGTCGATAGCAGTGCTTGGGTGGAAGAAGAAATTGCCTCCGATGACGTAAATGTGAACGAACCAGTTCCAGCAGACATCGTTGATGCGATGCTGGATAGTTGTAGGGTAGAGCACACCGATCCACCTCCTATCTTTAGAAACATTGTGCATGATGCTGAGATACCGTTATACACAGGTTGTGCTAAGTTTACGAAGCTTAGCGCTGTGTTGAGATTGTATAAGTTGAAAGCTAACAATAGATGGAGCGACAAAAGCTTCACTGAATTGTTGACTTTGTTGAAAGAAATGCTTCCTGAAGGAAACGAGCTGCCAATCTCAACATACCAGGTAAAGAAAATGTTGTGCCCAATGGGAATGGAGGCCAAGAAGATACACAGATGCCCGAATGATTGTGTATTATTTCAAAAGGACTATGTAGATTTGAAAGATTGTCCAAAATGTGGTGCGTCACGGTATAAATTGACGAATTTGGGGGAGTCCAAAACTGGTTCTCCTGCCAAGGTGTTGTGGTATCTACCTATAATATCACAGTTTCAACGCTTGTTTGCAAATCCGAAAGATGCAAAGAATTTGAGGTGGCATGCAGATGTTAAGAAAAATAATGATGGGATCCTGCGACATGCGTCTGATTCCCCACAGTGGAAGAAGATTGATCTATTGTACCCCAAATTTGGTGAAGAAGATAGGAATCTAAGACTTGGGTTTTGTACAGATGAGATGAATCCGTACGGGACATTGAGCAGCCAACATAGCACTTGGCCAGTCATGCTTGTTATATACAATCTTCCTCCCTGGATGTGTATGAAAAATAAGTACGTTATGTTGTCATTGTTGATATCGGGCCCTAAACCATCCGGAAATGATATCGATGTTTATCTTGAACCTTTGATTGATGACTTAAAGAAACTTTGGGCTGAAGGTGTGATGACCTATGATGCTTCAGCAAGAGAGACATTTCGTTTGCACGCTATGTTGTTTTGCACTATTAATGACTTTCCAGCATATGGGAATTTGTCTGGATATAGTGTCAAAGGAGCTAAAGCGTGTCCTATATGTGAAGAAAACACTGATTCAATAAGACTAAAACATGGCGGCAAGACTGTATATCTTGGTCATCGAAGGTTTCTTTCAAAATTCCATCCGTATCATAGGAAGCGCAAAGCATTCAATGGATGGAATGATGAACGGAGTGCACCTAAACCTATACCAGGGGATGTTGTTTATGAAAGAGTAAAAGACATTGTCAATGAATTTGGTAAGAAATCACAATGTAGTATGGCCACACGGAGTGACAATTCTTCATTCAAGAAGAAGTCAATATTTTGGGATCTTCCTTATTGGAGTTCTTTGACAGTCAGACATTGTATCGATGTAATGCACGTTGAGAAAAATGTCTGTGATAGCATCATTGGTACTCTGTTAAATATACCAGGTAAGACTAAAGACGGGATAAAATCCAGACTGGACCTACGTGAAATGGGAATAAGGTTAGAATTAACAGAATTACGTGAAATGGGTAGTAAAAGAACATACTTACCTCCCGCTTGTTACACGTTGTCTAGAAAGGAGAAGAAAACTTTTTGTGAATGCTTGGTAAATGTTAAGGTGCCACATGGTTACTCATCCAACATCCGTAGATTGGTATCAATGAAAGATCTGAAGTTGATAGGTCTTAAATCTCATGATTGTCACACTCTAATGCAACAAATATTACCTGTGGCAATTCGATCTATATTGCCGAAGCATGTAAGGTTTGCAATTACCAGACTTTGTTTCTTTTTCAACAGTCTATGCAGTAAAGTTATTGACCCTGATACTCTCGATAATTTGCAAAGAGAAGTGGTTGTTACCCTATATCAGCTTGAGATGTATTTCCCTCCTTCGTTCTTTGATATCATGGTACATCTTGTTGTCCACTTGACTAGGGAAGTGAAAATGTTGGGACCAGTTTTCTTGCATTGGATGTATCCCTTTGAACGATACATGAGCGTTTTTAAAGGTGATGTTCGAAACCGTTATCGGCATGAAGGGAGTATTATTGAAGGTTATGTGGTGAGAGAGGTTATGGATTTTTGCAATGACTTTCTCAGTGGTAATGACACTCCTGATAATGACAAGAATATTGAGGAGGGCAAAGGAATTTTGGGATCACGGGTGAAAGTAATCAGCCGTGAGCAGTTGGAACAAGCTCACTTGTATATTTTACACAATATGGACGAAGTGAGTATTTATATCGAGGAACATACCAATTTCATAAAGAGACAACATCCTCGAGCAAGTTCAATGTGGCTTGCTAGAGAGCATAATAAGACTTTTACTAAGTGGTTTGAAGATAAAGTCTTACATCAACTATCTCAAACACCAAATGATATTACAGAAACTATCAAATGCCTCGCCTTTAAACCAAAACCGAATGTTATGTCTTATGAAGGGTTTGACATTAATGGATTCACATATTACACAAATCGCCAAGATGATAAGAGTGTCGTCCAAAATAGTGGGGTCACTCTTCAAGCGTCGACTATGTACTTTGCAAGTGCAAAGGATAAGAGTCCACGTGAAGCTAAAATGTCATATTACGGTGTCATTGAGGACATTTGGGAGTTTGACTACATAGATTTCCAAATTCCGCTCTTTAAATGTAATTGGGTTGATAACACCAAAGGAGTTATAGTGGATGAATTGGGTTTCACTTTGATGAACTTTGAAAAGATTGACGAGAAGGGTGAACCATTCATATTGGCATCAGAGGCGAAACAAATATTCTATATCGATGATCCTGCGAATGATAAATGGTCGGTTGTTCTTCATGGTAAAAGACAATTCATTGAAGATCCTATAGATGAAGAAGAGTACTATGATAAGTATGATGACTCCAGTCCATTCTCAGTTGGGTTGCCAAATCCACAAAATATTGAAGCTAGTGATGACTTATATGTGCGCGGAGATCACAATGAAGGATTGTTAATTGATAAAAGATCACAATTTTAGAGACATGTATGTTTATACAAATGCTAAATGTTTGCCTTTTTCTAGTTAATACAAATGCTAAATGTTTGCCTTTTTCTAGTTAATACAAATGCTAAATGTTTGCCTTTTTAATGACATTTTCAGATGGCTGACCATGATGAGCATGATGTCCATGATGAGCATGAAGTCCATGATGAGCATGCTTTCCATGACGAGCATGGCGAGGATACCAACGTAAGTTCTAAAAACATATCCTGTATTTCTATAAAATTCATTATCTTCTAGTTATGTCATATATCCTATATTTCTATATTGGGCTAATTTAGTGTGTTTATTTTTGTCAAATTTTAGGTTGATGATGTACCTGTACCCACTGAAGCACTGGAGCAACTTGATGCGCAGCACCAAACACTTAACAAGAAAAGGGGCATCACTCTGTTGAAGAAGTTATTAGCGCTAAGTGGTAGTGGATCCAAATTGGTGGTGGAGTTTGATAATGGAGGAAATGCAATTGGAGTGAACCGCAATAATTTTGTAAACTATCTTGGGTGTACCACTCGGAGCCATTGTGGTGTTAAGTATGATAATTGGCATAAAGTTCCTCAAGGGAAAAAAGACTTGATATGGAAGGATTTATGCGTGAGTTATTATTATTTGCAATTCTATTTTGTAGATTACAAATTCTATTATTTGCAATTCTATTTTGGATACTAGTTAATAACATTTCTATTTTACAGAATCTGTTTGCATTGGATGAGAAGTTGCATCGTAAAAGTGTGATGCAACGCGCTGGAAAAATGCTTAGGAATTATAGGACAAATCTAAACAGAGAATACATAAAAGAGGGTGATAAGAAGAAGAAGTCAGCCCTTGAACAATGGAACTTCTTGGACAAAGAAGATTGGGACAATTTTGTTGCTTCAAGAAAATCTGAAGAATTCAAGGTATTAGGCGTCACTCCCAATTTAATTAATATACATTGTATTCACCTATTCAAGATTAACATTTAGTGCTACTAACCAAATCATTAATGTGCATACTAACTAGGCCCTCAGTGACGCACAAAAAGCAAGGCGTGCACTGAATGTGCATGACCACACTATGGGTCCAAAAGGCTATGCAAGCGTTCGCCAAAGACTATAGGTGGAGTCTGCGGATACTCAGCAGTCTGCTGCTACTCAGGAGTCTGCTCCTACTCAGGAGTCTGCCACACCCATGCCTCGCAATGATATCTGGATAGCGGGCAGGCAAAACAAGAAGGGTGAAATAAAGAAGCCTGTAACTGCTGAGGCGGCTGCAAAAATGGTAAAATACAACTCTTAGAGAAATTGTTTGAATATTGATTATTTGTGGTGTTAACTTACCAATTTCTGTTTATGGTGATTAGCGGGAGCTGCACGAGTAGAGGAAACAATGTACGTTCATCCCTCAGGGCACAAGGGATGAATTGACAGTTGCTCTGGGTAACCCAGAGCATCCTGGACGTGTTAGAGGTGCCGGTGCTGGTGTTGGCATCAAAGCATTCTTTGGGCCATCCCAGCGCAAACCCAGAGCGGGACTTTCTCAAGAAGAGGTAACCTATTCTTTTTTTAGAATGTTACTGCAAAAGGAAATTCATTAATAAGAAGATAATGTTTCTTTTATCCATGTATAGGAGAATAAGAGAGTTGAGGATTTAGTTGCTAAGAAGGTCAACGATGTAGTTGCTGAGAAGGTCAAGGAAGAATTGCTGCAGTGGCAGGCATTTCAGGCTTCCAATCAGCCTATGGCGACCCACTCTTCTCCTGATGCACAGACTGTGAGTAATCCTGGAGACCCATCGCCTAGCACGTCTTCTGTAAGTATTGTTTATGACATTGTAGCTAGTCTTTTCAAGATGCTATGTTTTCAAGATTATATGTATATATGTATAACATTCTTTACGTAAATTTGTAGGCATTGAAGCCATGCCGCATAAGAATGCAAGACTATGTTGTTGCAGAGGCGCAGGCTTACCAGTCCCTTCCTGGGGCAACGTTTCATGGGACTCCAATGCCGCAGGGCTACATTCGTGTGAGCCCGATACATGTATTACCCGATTGGAGGGAAGTTGCGTTGCCATATGCCCACCCAGATATTGATACACTTGGTGAGGCAGAAGGCGGGGTCATATTGTGGCCCAAAGCAGATGTCGTCTACACGACTAAAATTGTAAGATAAATTTACATTGATTTAGACTGTTCATGTGTATATATGATGTCAACTGATCTGAAATTATATATACAGGTTAAAAAGAAGACACCAGGAGCACCTAGGCCTCCACCTCCACTTCCCGCATTACCAACTTGGGTTCCAACTGACCTAACATACCCGTTAGGTCCTGCTTTTAGGGGAATGGCATGTTGGCTACGGGCACATAATATACATTGCCCTATAATAGTTTCTTTAGATGCAGATTATGCAGGTCAATCATACGATAGCTCTTTATTTATACAAGATATTATTGAGCTGTTTATGTATGATTGGCTGAATACATCAATGATAGAGACATGGATAAGGTGAGATCTTGTTTATACATCCATATACCTTGTGTAAGATCCGGTGATCTGGTTTCTTATATATTAATGCATACGCCTATATGTTTTGCAGCCACTTAGTCGAAGATCATTGCAAACAATTTGCATTTGATCATGTGGGATTTTTGATTCCATCATTGATTAGTTTGGTAGCTAAAGACCCTGATAATGTTCAACATTACTGTATAGATGCTTTTACAATTTTTGGTCAGCAAAAGAAGACGATAATAATAGCTCCATTCAATGTCAAGTAAGTTTACTTTATTTATAATTTGGACTTAAGAAAATTCCATTTTTATTTTGCATTTTGAGTTATTAATTGTTAACTTCTTACCTCTAGCGGTAGACATTGGGAGTTACTAGTTATTGTCCCCGGGACATTCACTGTTTATTATCTAGATCCTGCGGGGAGTACATTGAACACTAAAATTGGACACGTATTGAGAATGCCATTATTCTGGTGAGAAATATTTCATTTTTATATCCGTTAACATCTTTTATTACATTACTATTTACTTATGCAATTTATTGTGTTATATTAACATGTAGGGGTTTAGATTCATTCAAAAAGGCTCGAGGAACGGTCCCAAGGAAAAAGAACCAGCCAATAAATTGGCAGAACGTACAAGTAAGTTCCTGACTCGAATATATATATTATTGATGTGAATTGTGCTTAGTTGTATTATTTTGTATGTTTCAATTTATAGTGTGCTACACAAGACAATGGCTGGGCATGCGCATACTATGTGATGCGATTTATGCAGATGATTATCAAACATGCCGCATTGGACATCGATAGCATACATGAGGTATTATATATTGTCTCATTAGTTAGTATGAAATATATAAATCTTATTTTTATATTATTACTTATATATATACATCATTCTCTTTGCAGGTGTTTAAAACTGACCACACTATAGGTAAATGCTTAAAAAATATACATGCTCCATATACGATGGAAGCATTAAATGAAGTAAGAGAAGAATGGGAAAAAGCCATACAAGCAGTGGCAACTGTAAGATATAATTGGGATGTTGATAGCGATAATGAATGATACATTGTAAATGAATATTTCTGAATGTTAATACATGTATTTGAATGTTTCTATATGTGTGAATGTGAGAATTGAATTGATGTCTGAATGTATGTACTTGTGTGAAATTTTCCTTGTGACTTTTGCAGGTTTGCGGCCTATTTGTAGGCTGATATCAATGGATGTCGTAAACCTGCAGTTCAGAAAACTGAACTACAGGTTCTCATCCTGCTGACCAGCCACAGCAGGCCTACAAACTAATATGAAAAAAAATAGAAATAGGTGTCGGTTATTTATAGAAAACCGTCAGCAAAGACCTACAACGTCCGCCTGATGTGGCCAAAGCAGTCCTGGAAATGGCGTCGGATATTCGTATCAAACCGATGCCTATTTAATCTATAGGCGTCGGTCTTTTGGTATCAAACCGACGCCAAAAGTGTTCGTGCCACAGAAAATGGCGTCATCTAGGGCACTTTATGCGTCGGTTATCTACTAAAAGACCGACGCGATATTCCATATAGGCGTCGGTTGTTTAGTAAATAACCGACGCAGAAAGTGCCCTAGATGACACCGTTTTCTGTGGCGCGAACCCTTTTGGCGTCGGTTATCTACTAAACGACCGACGCCTATAGATTAAATAGGCGTCGGTTAAAAAACCGACGCCGAAGTGTTCGACCTTTAGCGGCGCCCACATAGGCGTCGGTCGGAAACTGACGCCAAATGGGGTTAAACGACCGGCGCCAAAGGCCGTTTCTGTAGTAGTGAAAACTTCTAAAAGATATAAAATGTGTGAAACATAATTTTTCATCTCATCATCACATGGTACTATTCACTTGTAATTCATGAGACACACTAGTCATCATACTGTCATAATATATAAATCCTTTTCACAATATCACATGGTATCAACACTTATCAACATAAGAGGATTACACCACATTCAGGGCTCAACCATGCCCAAAGGTCATTAAGACCATCATACTATCATAGGATATAAATCATTTTCACAATATCACAGGGTATCAACCCTTATGAACACAAGAGGATTACACCCCATTTAGGGCTCAACCATGCCCAAAGGTCATTAAGACCAACATATTATTCCCCGCGAGATCATCATTATCTTTGCATACCTTATAACAAGGCTCAACAACATCACTTAAATATAATACATCAGATCAACACAATATTGCATTAATGAGCTAGGAGATATTCATAAACAATCATAGCAGGGTTAGATTAACATTAAGAACATTCCTTTATTGCATCAACATGAAATGAATATAGATATGATTAACCCTCATCATATTCATAATGCACATGTTTAGCATAAGAAAGTATCAACCATGTAGCTATAATAACCACCAATTAACATATTAAGGTTATGATCATATTAAGGAGGTTATTCCACCATCATTCCATCACATAAGAATGTTAAACATGCATACTCATCTTTATCTATTTGCATTAGAGTTAGGTTCAACATGATAAATTATATCAATGTTACTAATCAACACTTATACCCAAACCCCTAACTCACATCATCCCCATTGGGTCATGGATGCATAAGGTGAAGCATCACCATCACATTCCAGACTATTCTCAAGTATTAACCCACACAGAAATCAAGGCGTAACCATCAGGTGATACCATACTTCGGTTTCAACAACAGTAACAGAGTACTCCATGATTGTATTAGTCATTCAAGGACTATTCATACCCAATTACCATCATTTAGTTATATTAAAGCTAGGTATAACAAGCTATACCTCATTAGGGTTACCTATCCACACAATATGGTTATCATACCTTCTATTCATATGAGTGAATAGGTATGAATACTTTATTAAGGGTAACCATCCATTTGTTCCATCATCATTCAACCCATATCAACATACCACAATGTCACCCAGAACCATTGGATGTTAAAAAGGTAAGACCATTGATTGTTTACATAAGTAAACACCTTGGATAAACCACCTATGAAGTCCTTGATTTGTGCTCTAGAAAGAGTCACCATCTAACCCTAGATATCCCTTGATTAACAACACAAAAAGTTCCATTGAGAGTAGGGTAAAACCCACAATCGACTGTTCAGTTAAAACAAGCCATCCATTGTCAACAAGTTAGCTCCTTAAGTTGATCATATAAAGGAAACCATATAAATCACATTATTAGGACCAAAAAATTACATTAGCCATCATTCCACCTTATTGGAGGAATAAACATTAGATTCTGACCATTGGGTCAAGTTCATATGTTAAAACCATCAATAACGGTATAGATCTGACCATTGCATCAAGTGACCCAAGAAACCATTGGTCTAAGGCTTTATTGATGCTACAACTACAATGCTTAACTCACCATAGGTTGTAGAGACCTGATCCACCATCATTAGTGACCATTAAGTCATCATAGGTTGTTAGATCAACACTATATTCATTAAACAACATCAAATATTAAACTAATGTCATCATTGATTGATAACATCAATAGGGTGCTTAATGGTTGATCATTAAAGTTCTAATTGATCTAAAACTTTGTTGGAGGTCTAAACGGTCTTAGACCATTTGGAGGTATTTTAAGCAAGACCGTTTGAGGTCTGGTTGGTCAAGACCGTTTGGGGTCTAAGTGACCAAGACCGTTTGGAAAGTAATTAACTAAAACCATATGGACATTTGAGGTGATTAAAGGTAAATTGTTTAATTGATCATTACATGATGTAAAGCAAGGGTGATTACCTTAATAAGATAGGGTGATTAGTATCTTTTGAATGATTAATCTTTAATGATTATGGAAGTAATGATATAATACATTGTGTCAACCTTCATTCAAGATGAGTTGACCTAATCTAATCAAGTCTGAAATAAGTATCATCCTATAGAGAATGAGAGAGAGAGGACTTACATGAATGATAACCATGTAGTGGTTAAGTCTCAACACTCTCAACATAAATGAATATGTAATTAGGGAATGATCCATAATAAAGAGATCATGAAAACCTAATCAAGAAGATAGATGAACTTTAATCCCTAATTTAGGGCAATGCTAGGTGTAATCTTAATCTAAGGAAAGGAAGTAACACTAATTAAGGGAGATGACATGAGTAACCCTAATTCAGGGTAATGTGATACAAAACCCTAATTGAGATGAATAGTAAACCCTAATTGTGGGCTATTGAATGTGAAACCCTAATATAGGGTAATGTCATGTGAAACCCTAAATTCGAATAATGTTATGTGGGACCCTGATTCAATGATGTGATGTGAGACTCAAATCTAGGGTGATGCCATGTCATGATATATGAAACCCTAGTGATGGAATAATGGCCAATATACTAAAGTAGGGTGTAGCTAATATAATCATGTAAGATGAGAATGTTACACCCATAAAGGGTAAAAGTGATGAACCATATGAATGGTGATGTTGATACTTCAATGAGTAAGGATATAAGGGACAAGATGATGCCTAGTTCATTATATATCTAACCTTATACATGTGTATCAACCCTGTACACCTTAAAAAGATAAGGACAAGAAATTCTTAGGAGTGATGTATGCAACACTAAATAATGGAGTGGATAACATCATAAGAGTTGAAATACCTAAATTAGTTGATAATAGTTTATTCAATATCAACAATGCCTAACCCATTAGATAAGTCCATATCATTAAAGATAGCTGGACAATTCTAATGTGTAACCTATGCACTACATGATGAAAGTGATAGGTGAATGGTTAAAGTATTAAGAGGGAAATACCTTAATACAAGATAAGTTGGTAAATTAGGTGAGTTAGAATTGAGGAGAAAAGTGATACATCAAGACATGATAGATATCACATTCAACATTTCAGGGTTAATATACCTTGATGCACCTCAATCCAATAAACTTGGATAAGAAATACAAGAAGTGTGAGTTATGTAAATTGTTACAATGAAGATGTAAAAAATTCAATGTGATTTGATAAGCGTTGACTAACATACTATGAGAAAGAGGTTAAGCCAAGATAATGAGTATGATATAAACATACCATGATAAAGTTGAGAGATGAACTCATACCTTGAATTGATAATCATTAATGATATATGATGAGAGTAATGAACATGAGTAGTAACTTATGGTATCACTGATATGCTCCTAGAGGAATGGTACAATAAATTAGGGTTGGACAGATAATATAACATGAAACCCTAATTAATGTGAAATGGGAAATCCTAACCCTAAACAGGGTAATGGAATGGAAAATTATACTTGATAGTAAACCCTAATCCTGATAAAGGAATGATGGTGTTACAATTGTATTTCATGGTGTGATGTGAAATCCTAACCCTAAACATGCAAATATCATGAGATGTTGAACATAGCCAGAGTTGATCTATGACATTTATCTAATAAAAATGTTAATTGGCCTTGTGTGCCTTAATGTTGTTGTTGCTTAGTAAAAGTAACAAAATGTGCATGGACTTTATGAGCCATATGAGTAAGTTGTTTCCTAGAGAAAGGTAACAAAACACTTAAGGGGCCTTATGAGCTATGAGAGATGCTTGTGTAATAAGTAGCATGCATACCTCAGTCTGAGAACCTAGAGGTAATAGTTACCTAACAAGTGTTAATAGTGATTAGTGATAAACTGAGTATATGAATACCCAATTTGACAAGTAAGATAATAATGTTGTTGTGAGATGTGAACTTTCAAATAATGAGATAAGGGATTGAGATCCCAATGTGTTATAAGTTCTGTTAAAGCAATAGATAAGAGCTTACTTGTTTCTTTGTAGTATTTGTCATATTAATTCCTGTTTGAGAACTTGACTTATGCTAAAAGAATATGCTAATGTACTCAATTAATCAAGTGAAATCATATCATGTAGAGCCCTGACCATAGATCCATCATCGTCAGTATTTTGGTGATGGTGAAACGGGTTGCTTTGTGGCAAAAACCCGGAATGCATATTTTTGAATATGTGGGGGTTAATGGGTGAATATATCCTTACGTCCTAATGAGGGAATTGATGGAAGGTAAACATTAAACCTCTCAATCCTTCATTATTGTACCGGGATAGATGTATCACAAATCTCCTAATGATTGGGATAGATGCAGTACACATCTCCCAATAATACTTAATGCCGGATCGATGGAGGTAAACATGAAATCTCTCGATCGCGAAGAGAGTACAACTTCCACTGTAACTCTAATAGCGAAGTTTCCAGTATACCCTGGAAAGCTATATAGAAGAGACACAAGATGTCCTGCATGTGGTCTCACGCTGACCGAGATGTGGGAGGTCTTGGAAGCTGACTCTTCCATTGACCTTGTATGGTACCGATTTCGACTTCGCAATGGTCGGTTGGAGTATGAGCGGTATACCTCATCTCCTCAGGGCATAAGTATGATTGTAAAACGTAATCGGCTGTATAACATGTTTGCTTAAGGATTGGATATAGAAATATACTGGCTGATGTTACATTTCTTTTATACATTTCTAGTTGATATATGTTATTTATATTTCTTTACATTCATTGCAAGTAGATGAATGAATTACGACTCTACCATGAGTAGGTGTAATGTTCTCCTTAGGAAAGAAGACTATTTTACTTTGTATATACAGTGAGCCATCTACTGTTAAATATATAAGATTGCTCTATTCAGTTTTACTCTAATAAACTGCAATAATAATGTTTTGGCGGAGAGTTATATCTCTCGCTGGGGCAATTTATAATTGTCTCACTCCCGTGGAATCCAATGTTTTTAGGTGGATGCGGACAAGGAAATAGAATCCCCACAACAGAGAAAGAATAACAACAGTCGGGACAACATTGAGATCTCAGGTGGAGATATTGTCTGTCAAGTTAAATAGATAAGTAGTCCTATGTGTCATCTCTGTACTCTCAGGTCCTCGGAGTTAGTAGATAGTGCTTTTAATGAATCGATCTGAGATTTTAGCTTGATGCCTCGAGGTTCTTATGCTTTCTGTATATAATGTTAATAGGGAAACTGTTGTATGTAATCTTTGATAAGATATGGTACAAGTTATGTACTTTTAAACCAGGATGTTAATGATATACATTGGTTCTTGATGAAAGAGTTTTCCTATGTTTGGATCTCTTTGTAAAAAGCTTTAATTTTTAATGATTTTTAGTAATTCTGTTGCAAATGATTCACTTCTGCTTAAGTAAATCTGGTTTTTGTTAGTTGGATGCCACAATGTTTTTGTGTCACGTTACTAACTTAGACATCACCCTAGTCTTAAGTCCCAGTGTCCCTGTAGAAATGAGATTAATCAAAAGATAAAACACAATCAATCACTAATTAATCACATACTCAAAAATATGGGTAAATTAAAACCGATTTCAACGTCAGCACCCACTCAGAAACATTTGCATAAGAGCCCAACAACTTTCTTATATCCATGATATGCTAAGAATTTGATACAATGTATTCTATTTCCTTAGCCACAACATATATACACAGGAGAAAAATATTCGTATATGCCACACAAATAGGCATTAATATGCTAATAAAAGTCTGATTCGTTTAAAACACCATATACAAACTTTTTCTCACCCGGACCTAAGAGTATAGGGACGACTCTAGGACACACTATAATTCTAATCAACTTTCTCATAGATTCATTACTATAGCTCCTCTGTGCTATCACAGGTTTGTTTTCATCACTTTCTATTACCTAAAAAAATGTGGCAAACCACAAGGGTGAGACCCATGTCCCAGCAAGAGATATAACCTCCAATAACGTTTATTGATTACAACATTTAAAGTAATTAAATAGTTAAGCAATTTAATCAGATATAACAAATAAGCTCAGCAACACTGATGCTTAAAAAAATACATAAAGGAGTAGATAATAACTATCATCATTAGCCAGACTATCATCCTTTATCTTGTTGACAATATAAGCAATTCAGTAGCACATGCATATCTAGCATCATGAGCAAGTCTAGTAACATAGAATCTCTATCATTATGAATAAGTCTAGCCATAGAAGCATAGCTAACAACATTAGCATGTCTAATAGGTTGAACATATCAACATCATAAAAAGAGCTAATAACATAAGCACAACTATCTGGACAAGTATGATTAGCAATATATGCATCTCTAGTTACAAAGGCATGGCTAGCATGCTAAACATAACTAACAACATGAGATAGCAAGCATCATGATTATAATCAACAACAACAATATAGTTATCAACATAAGCATGGCTATTGTATGTACACTTCTACAATCTTAAGCATATCTACAACATAAGAATATCTACTAAATTTAATTGCACTAAGCATCATCTTTATGTAAAGATAACAAACAAGGGTTATCATCCAATTTGAAACGTCATGTATAACCCTAAACAAATATACTACACGGCTGTATTACATCTTTTATTACACCCTGGGGATTTTGAATCGTACCATTCAAAGTCCAACCAACCCCTATGAAGGGCTTTTCGATTCCGTATAAGATCTAGGAGTACTGGTATCCTAAGATCTCTTCCCCTTGTTTAGTACGAGTAACAGGCAGTGACATATCAGTCAAAGCTGCCACCACAACGACATATAGTCAAGCTATTAACCACTAGTCCTCCCTTGGTACAAGTCACGACACTAGAAACTAGGGTATTCAAAACCCAATCACTGAGGTACAACCGTAGCTATCCTCTAATCACATCATATTATAATCACTAAGACACGAACACAACTGTTCTCAATCACATAAGATGTATGAGGCATGTCCATACCCAACCTCCATAGTCTGAATCGTGGATGACAAGGATATATCCTCAACCTGCCACCCCCACACACTTAACAGTATGCACTCCGAGTTTCCCTTAGGAATACTCGTTTCACCATCCAACAAGTTCTGACACTGAAGATGGCTCTATGACACAGGGTACTACATGATTATAGTTGCACTTGATTAGTTATGCCAATTGGGTGAATTAAGGCTGCATCAAACAAGTGGACATACAAACCCTAATTCACTTCTAGAAAGCATATAAATATCACAACTTTTAAAAGATATAAAATGTGTGAAACATAATTTTTCATCTCATCATCACATGGTACTATTCACTTGCCATTCATGAGACACACTAGTCATCATACTATCACAAAATATAAATCCTTTTCACAATATCATAGGGTATCAACCCTTATCAACATAAGAGGATTACACCTCATTCAGGGCTCCACGATGCCCAAAGGTCATTAAGACTATCATACTATCACATGATATAAATCCTATTTACAATATCACAGGGTATCAACCCTTATGAACACAAGAGAATTACACCCCATTTAAGGCTTAACCATGCCCAAAGGTCATTAAGACCATCATATTATTCCCTGCATGATCATCATTATCTTTGCATGCCTTATAACAAGGCTCAACAACATCACTTACATATAATACATCAGATCAATACAATATTGCATTATTGAGCTAGGAGATATTCATAAACAATCATAGCAGGGTTATACTAACATTAAGAACATTCCTTTATTACATCACCATGCAAGGAATCTAGATATGAATAACCCTCATCATATTCATAATGCACATGTTTAGCATAAGAAAGTATCAGCCATGTGGATATGATAACCACCAATTAACATATTAAGGTTATGATCATATTCAGGAGGTTATTCCATCATCATTCCATCATATAAGAATGTTAAACATGAATACTCATCTTTATCTATTTGCATTAGAGTTAGGTTTAACATGATAAATTATATCAATGTTACTAATCAACACTTATACCCAAACCCTAACTCACAGAATCCCCATTGGATCATGGATGCATAAGGTAAAGCATCACCATCACATTCCATACTATTATCAAGTATTAACCCACACATAAATCAAGGTGTTACCATTGGGTTATAGCATACTATGGTTTCAACAATAGTAATAGAGTACTCCATGATTGTATTAGTCATTCAAGGACTATTCATACCCAATTACCATCATTTAGTTATATTAAAGCTAGGTATAACAAGCTATACCTCATTAGCGTTACATATCAACACAATATGGTTATCATCTCTTCTATTCATATGAGTGAATATGTAAGGCTACCTTATTAAGGATAACCCTCCATTTGTTCCATTATCATTCAATCCATATCACCATACCACAATGTCACCCAGAACTAGTGGATGTTAAAAAGGTAAGACCATTGATTATTTACATAAGTAAACACCTTGGATAAACCACCTACGAAGTCCTTGATTTGTTCTTTAGAAAGAGCCACCATGTATCCCAAGACATCCCTTGATTAACAACACAAAAAGTTCTATTGAAAGTAGGGTAAAACACACAATCGACTGTTCAGTTAAAACAAGCCATCCATTGTCAACAAGTAAGCTCCTTAAGTTGATCATATAAAGCAAACCATATAAATCACATTATTAGGACCAACATATTACATTATCCATCATTACACCTTTTTGAGGAATAAAATTTAGATCTTGACCAATGGGTCAAGTTCATATGTTAAAACCATCAATAACAGTATAGATCTGACCATTGCATCAAGTGATCTAAGAAATCATTGGTCTAAGGATTAATTGATGCTACAACTACAATTCTTAAGTCACCATAGGTTATAGAGACCTGATACACCATAATTAGTGACCATGAAGTCACTATAGGTTGTTAGATCAACACTATATTCATTAATCAACATCAACTATTAAGCTAATGCCATCATTGATTGATAACATCAATAGGGTGCTTAATGGTTGATCGTTAAACTTCTAATTGATCCAAAACCTGACCAAAGGGGGTGATTAGAGGTTGTCACAATAATCTTACACCTTTGATCTCAACCATTAATTGTCATGAAGACAACACCACAGGGTTGTTGCAATGGTACCATCATCGGGTCATGGGTTTATAGAAGAAATCAGCTTTAAACCCTAAAATTGACCATTGGTTGGTAGGTGATTGGCACCATAGGTTGTCAAACCAACCTGATCCAAGTCATACTATACCTTAGTAATAATGAACACATGAGGACAGGTTCATATAGAACTGAAATCAGAATAGGGAACATTATAAAAATCGAAATCCAAGTCAAGCTTAGCTTTTTAGTGCATGAATCATCATTTTCAAGCTAGAACATGAGCTAGAAAGCTTATGGTAAGTAATAAATGTGGAGCAAGTTATAAAACTTACCTCTAATGAGAAGATTAAATCCCAAATGTAAGAAAACATGAGCAGGTATGGTATAAAATCCAAGCATAATTTGTGAACTCCTCCATCTAGCACCTTTCTTCATCAAATGAGCAAACCCTAAGCATAAGGAGCAAGAAAGGTAGGGTTTTAGAGCTTTAGAGAAATGTCTACCATGGAACAGAAAGGTTACGACCTGGAGAAAGGTAGGAGTAAGGATACAAAAGAAATAAATGGAGAAAATAAGGAAATTCTTACTCTTTTAGGTCAAGATCACAGGAAGGAAGCTTTTTAAACCCTAAAAGGAATTCAATTGCAATCGTAGATTCTTTTTCCAAGAAGGTCTCCACTTTCTTCTTCCTTGGATAGGAAAATTCATAGCAGAATAGAGGGAGAATGAGGTTGGGAGAAGGAGGGAAATGGTGGAGAGAAAATGGCTCATTTTAGTTCTTTGGGATAAGTATATGAAACTTTAAGATAAAGATAAAGAAAAAGTTGAGGTTCTAGTATCTATCCAAGTGTCCATGGCCTTAATTTATTAAGAATATACAAGCACACACACAAGAAGTCCCCAAACATCTGTATAGACCTGCTTAGCTTTCCTTTGTCTAATTTCCCATCCAATCAAATAATTCATTAGTTGATAGCTACTAAAGGTAGCTCATCCATGAAGGGGTAAACCCTACAATACCCTTAGAGAAAACACCTTCAAACCAAGGTTTAAAAGGTTCCCCATGTCTCAATAAGCTCAAGAATAATGATAGAGTATACAAGGAATTATTGGTATGTATGCCCTGAGAGACAATCATGGGATGATTGGTGGGATACATTAAGATTGATTTGATAAACATCAAAGGCAAGATTCCAATTCTTTCTGGTTCAGTCATATGAGATAGTGATAGAACAGATTGAATGTCTAGAGAATGACAATACTCAATTACGTATGCTTTCAGGTTGAGGACCTGAACGATGAGATCATACTGATGCTAAGAGTTTGTACATTCTTGTTATGTCCCTAGTCGGATGTCATTGTGGAAGGTAGATAGACAGCAATGACACATAAGACTAGATTGTGGTGTTGGTTGATGAAAAAATTTCATTAGTCATGATATAGAGATATCAAACCAAACACATAGGTACTTGTTAGAGAACAAGTGTACCGGACAAACCCACCGTGAGTTTGACACATGGAACCATGACATGGTAGTCACAGTCAGTACTCACAGTGATGGTGGTGAGTGTGATTCTTTGACCAGAAATCACTACACTCAACACATGTCATTGGGCACACTTTGACATCATCAAACGCAGTCCTAAAACATGGGTTGTTATAAAGGTGATGATTGGGTGGCTTTGACACATGGGGCTTTTGAGGGGTGAGTGATAGATATGGGATTTGTCCCTCCTGAGGGAGTATGATATCCATGGCCACTTGATGAGTAGGATTGAGAAAGGCATGCACGCATGTGTGAATCCGTATGTGATATTGATGTCATACATATCTCTTCCAATCTACTCTAAGATCAAGAAAGTGAATTAACGTTGACAGGATGACTGTTCCATGCCTCGAGTTCATTCGGGATATCAGTGACAAAGGAATTATACATTCACTATAACACCATTCACGGATTGTAGGATTGAAAGTTGTTCTCCAACTTTCTATTTCACTTGGGTAGCACTGATGTGTGACTAGGAACCACTCTTTGCTTGTGAAGTCATAAGTGTTATGGACTTTCACTGCCAACGTGAAATGGACCTGTAGGGTCACACACATAGGATTTAACCTGGAAGAGGAGTTTTGTCCACAAACAATATTTAGATTGATTACTAAAGGAGTTTAGTAGTTCAATTAAACACTCAATTAATTGATAGCTCAATGTCATAATGTTCAAGGTGTTGGACACATTGATTGGAGTATCAGATTCATTGAAACTGTAATTGATTGATTCTGCACAATCTGCACTCCCAACCAATCAGCTCATGTGATGAACCGATCGACTGAGCTTGGTGAACCGATTAGATCAGATGGTGAGTCGATCGACTGATGGACAGGGTGAAACAATCACTTCAAGTGTTGAAACGATCGGTTCAACTGGTCCAACCGAGCAAGTTGGGAAAGTAGGATTGGTGAGAAATTTCTTTTCGTTTCAGTTGCCCAATTTGATTGGAACAAGGATTGGTATTTGGTACCAATTCAAAACAAAAGAGGAAAACTCAATCCGGAACTATCGAGGACAACGAACTGACCGGTTCAGAATTGAACCAACCGTTTCATGGGTCCCAACCGATCAGTTGAGGTGTCAACCGACCGACTTAGGTCCCCAACTGTTTGTTTCAGAAATGAAACGATCGGTTATGGTTGCGCAATTGGTTGTTTTTGTGAAAAATCTCAAACCCTTCTACTCCTGCTTTAGTCCCACATTGCCCGGGATAGAGAACCCTATCCCATGACCCTCCTATACATATAGGGGTATTGGGGGCTTCTCAAAGAACAACTCAGTGCAACCATTTACTCTGTAAAGTTTTCGTTCGCTCTGGTTTTGGTAACCGAGAGAGCCCGAGCAAGTGCTACCCGATAAGGGAGGCACAACAAGGGAAAGACAACTGCAGAAAGCGACTGGTGGTAGGAGAGTGTGTCAGTGACTAGTACGCTGACAAGAGGGTGTGACTCCTTCCAATTCCTTGTGAGACAAGGAGATTGGAGTTCCAGGTGGTCCGTGTGGACTACTTCATAGGCGGGAGATTTCTGCCGCTCGGAGGACAACTGTCAATCCCGACAGTCCTGGTGAGACCAAGAGTCGACAGTCCCAGTGAGACCAGGAGTTGACAGTCACAGTGTGACCAGGAGCTGCACAGACACCGTCCAAGACCGGAGGTGAAGACCGTGCAAGCTGTGAGGTATTGTCACCGAGCAAGCCTCTAACAAGGTATGATTCCACAAACCATCCTTCCTATTGTATAGACGTTGACGCATTTCCTTGTTCTGGATTTGGGGAGGAAAATTTTAGTTTCCACTGCCTTTTCTACCTCCCCTAAAACCCAACAGTGGTATCAGATCCAGGTTAACTGCTCTATACTTTAGGATTATCAATATGATCGATTTTGGTTTGTCGCCTTTATTTATTGCATACTATGTGAATAAAATTGGCTTTATGCATGTCCAATCCTAAATCCAAAAATCTCAATATACATATATGATATGTAATATTAATGCACTCGATACGTGTCACCCTTAAACGAGTTTTGTGGTGGATGTATAGCGTGGTTATGGCCAATAAACCCTATATGTGTATGGTTGTATGTGGTTGCTTGCATCTCAGTCTGCACACTGATTCCCTTTCTCCTATTCCCGATGTAACTCAAAATAATTCGAGATTTCTTTCCTACCTTTTCTCCCGTCGAATGTAACTCGAGGTTTCTCTTTTTACAATTTAAAATAGGATAGAATTTTGTTTCATGTTATGTCAAAGAACGGAGGACATCCTGATGACAACTGAGATGATCGGTTCAAGGAGTCAACCGATCGGTTGACATTCCAGACAATCGGTTCAAGGAGTGAGCCGATCGGTTGATGACCGGTTTGAGGAGTGAGACGAGCGGGTGGCAGCCATGATGAGATGCACGACGACCAGGCGAACCGATCGGTTGGAGTTGCCAACTGATCGGCTGGTGGCACCCAGCCGACTGGCCTGATGGCGAGCCGATCAGTCATGTGATGAGTTGATCAAACCCAGAAAGGCAAAGCATATAGTTTATCTTGTACAGGTTTCATGTGATGTAGACCTAGATTACCGTGATTCCTCTTGGCTCGAGGAATCACATTAGGATGGCCATAATCATCGCTTTTATCATTTCACATGTTTTCTGTGGGATATAGCATGTATATGATAAATACTATATATTGTGGTGATTGGATATGTATATGTATATAAAACCAAATCCCTCATTAAATATTAAGTTTTAGGTGCCTTCCAAATGCGACACACGTGAAAAGCTTGATCGACCAAGTGTGAGCACGCCCTAGCGTGGTGCACCATCTATCTCGTGCAAGCGTGAAGGATGGATATGTGGGTCTGCCCCAGCAGGGTGCATATTCATCGTGTTTGCTTTGGTTCGGACTTAACAAGGTGACCTAGATAGGATCTAGCACCTTGAGGCATGGAGATGATCATGGCAAGGAGTTGCATATGATATCTTATCAAGAGTTTCATATGATGCAATTGGCAAGAGTTACCTACCTGAGAGATCTAAGTTGTGGGTGACAGCCCTAGCTGGTCCATGACTTAGAGGATTTCAGGATCTTGCCCACTAGAAGGTTGTACGCTGCAATCTTCTGAATCGATGGTGAGGGCTATCAATTGGAACTAAAATAGTGGGTGCGATAATTAATTAAAGGCCTAATTATATCGTCAACTTTTCAAATCAATCAACTAAGTGAAAAATGAGTTTTTGGACTAAAATTGCATATTTCCTTTTGTAGAACAAATGACAACAAACAAAAATCACTTTTCTTTGCGATCGATCCTTGAAAAGGACAAGCTAAATGGGACAAACTTCCACGACTGGTATAGGACATTGAGAATTGTTCTCACTTAAGAGCAAAAGCTCTATGTCCTGGATACTCCAACTCCAGAGGAACCTGCTCCTAATGCACCAAAGGCAGAAAGGGACACTTCCAAGAAGAATTATGTTGATGCCATTGATGCAAAGTGCTTGATGTTGTGCTCTATGAACCACGAATTGTAGAGACAACATGAGAACATGGGTGTCATTGAGATGATTCAACATCTCAAGAACATGTATGAAGATCAAGCACGACAAGAGAGATACAATGTCTCAAGGGTACTGTTCAAGTGTGTCATGACAGAAGGAGATCCAGTTGGTCCTCACACACTCAAGATGATTGGCTATGTGGAGAACCTGACATGACTGGGATTTCCACTGAGCCAAGAGTTGGCTACTGATGTGATACTGCAATCGTTCCCAGAATCCTACAGTCAGTTTGTGATGAACTACAACATGAACAACTTTGATAGGCCACTGTCAGAGTTGTTGGGCATGTTGAGGACAACCAAGACACAGATGAAGAAGGACAAGCCTAAGTCTGTGATGGTGATCATGAGAAAGAAAGGCAAGTCCAAGTGCAAGGGCAAGGGAAAAGCTAAGAAAGGTTCTGATGCTAGCCAGGAGCCCAAGTGATCTTCAACTCTCAAGGCCAAGGGAGGCGTGACCAAGAAAGGCAATCGCCACCATTGTCAAATGCCAGGACATTGGAAAAGGAATTGTCCTCTCTATATGGAAGAACAAAAGAAGAAGGATGTGACAAACGTCTCTACTTAAAGGTGTCATGAAAGTAAACTTGTAACACTTTTGAGGTATATGATACCAAGATGTAAAGTGTAAAGCACTCAATAAATGGGGCAAGTGTTGCCGCCATAGATAGGAGTACTTTAGTTTATTTTCAGCCTAAAAGGCATGTAATACAGTTATGAACTGCTATTTCATATTTGCCAATAGATAGAAACACTTTATTTTTGCATATTGTATGAAAATGATGGCAATCAATAAAGAGATGTTTCAATTTCTAAAGATATGATCTTTGTGGCAATGCCTTGTTTATCTTGTGGTATTTGATATGCATAAGATAAAATGATACCTAAAAGTTATAGATAACTCAAACAATCAAATTAGCATCAATCATGAGAAATTCATTTCTAGCGTCCATGTGATGGATATATCAAGACTCTTTTGGTTAGAGAACCAGTAAGAGACATGAATATCTTTGACATGATTAATCAATCTTCACTAATGGTAGTGGGAGAATGATTATCCTATTAGGTATGATACATGTGATGTATTTACATACCTATTGGAACAAATGCTAATACTTCAAATGGTATTAAGAGAAATACCAATATGAATATTTTGAAGTGTTCAAGATTATCATAGATGAAGTGCAAATTTGGTAAAGTGTTAATTCTTGATGAGATCAATGAATGAAATACTTGGACCAAATGTTTGAGATCCTTATGAGTGATTATGATAGTATATCATTGTGAACTCATGATTAAGGCATGGTGATGTCTAAATCAAGAAGGAGTCATACTCTAAGGAGTTAGAGGATGATGATCAAATAACAAAATTCTTCTTAAATAAAGAATACACTTCGCTAATAAAGGACATTCAGAATCACAAGGAGTTGTGAGTTCTTATATCCTTGACGGATACACCTCATTTATCTATGTGATGAGTTGTTCATGTGATGAGTCAACTATCTAGATGAATATGAGGAACCGAATTTTGAGTTATGGTTTATGACCATTACATCCTAAATGACATCCATGTGAACCATAAGGTATGACCTTGATGGTAGCACTCATTGGATGAAATCCATAAGTTCAAACGAGTCTTAAGTGTTAAGACACATGGATAACATTTTGAGAAGGATAATGCTTGCTGATTGCAACTTAATGACTAAGACATTTGGCATATGGATACTAAAACCACATTCCTATGAGGAGTAAAACAAAGATGTGTACGTGACACAACCTATAAGGTTTATGAATCCACTAATGCAAATGAAGTCTATAAGTTACAATGGACTAATCAATATGATTGATTGAATACAAGCAACTCAGAACTGGACCTTTACTTTGATGATATAGTCAAAGGGTTTGACTGATATGTCAAAAATAAAGAAGGATCTGTGATTTAGTGGGAGCGTGTTCACATTCCACATGTTGATGTGAAATGGAAATGTTCTAGAATGGAAATCCAAAAGTGGAAATTATGTTTAAGGAAGATAGAGATGTTTCCTATGTGATAGGAATAGAGATCTATAGAGATAGTTCTCGAAAACCTCTTGACCTGAAAAAGAGAAAGCATACATTGGCAATCTATACTGAAGAGTTCAGTATGCACAGATTCAGTGGGAGAAAACTTGTCCATGTTACATGGAGTTAGTATCCCAAGGCCAAGTGTCCAATTCTTATGAAGAATGAGAACACTAATAATAGATATGGATCTATCATGTATGTAATCATCCCATTATCTTGCATGTATCGACATGGCAAGAACAAAATGCATTCATCATCTTGTATGTAGGACATGACAATATGATGTGCTCATCCTGATAACTCGTATGTGAGACATGACGAGTGGATATCTGTCTACTTCCAGTAAGGGTTACTAGAATACCATGAGAACTTGATAAGTACTTGGGAGGTACTAGTTCTATGGAGATAAGGAAGAGTTCAATGTAAAGAGTTACATTGATGCAAACTTCCGAAAGGACAAAAAATTAATCGCAAAATATATATAGGATATATAAAAGTGAAAGTTTGTTGATAATTGGAAGTGTTCCAATAAAACCATTTAAAAGGAAATGCCGAGTATCTAAGTGTTGGAGAACAACACTGGATACTATATGGATCTGGAAGTTCATGAGATGAACTTATAGGTATTTCGCTCATTGATGACAAGTATGGAATCCTTGATCATGCAATGTGGCTAAAGGTTAACAAAGGAATACTAGATCGCATATTATGGCAACTCCATCTCATATGTGTGACGTACATCGAAGAGATGTGAGACATGCAGTTTATACCGACTTTGGCAAGGTGTTGCCATAACTCACTATGTTCGCACTAGAGCACAATAACATGTGGGACATGTTTGAAGATCACTATGAATATGATTCAAGGGTGATTGGCTTGCAGTGCAACTGGGAGTCTATTGGTATGTATGCCCTGAGAGCCAATCATGGGATGATTGGTGGGATACATTAAGATTCATTTGATAAACATCAAAGGCAAGCTTCCAATTCTTTCTGGTTCAGTCATATGAGATATTGATAGAACAAATTGAATGTCTAGAGAATGATAGTACTCAATGACGTATGCTTTCAGGTTGAGGACCTGAACAATGAGATCATACAGATGCTAAGAGTTTGTACATTCTTGTTATGTCCCTAGTCAGATGTCATTGTGGAAGGTAGATAGACAGCAATGACACACAAGACTAGATTGTGGTGTTGGTTGATGATAGAATCTCATTAGTCATGATATAGAGATATCAAACCAAACACATAGGTACTTGTTAGAGAACAAGTGTACCAGACAGACCCACCGTGAGTTTGACACATGGAACCATGACATGGTAGTCACAGTCAGTACTCACAGTGATGGTGGTGAGTGTGATTCTTTGACCTGAAATCACTACACTCAACACATGTCATTGGGTACGCTTTGACATCATCAAGCGCAGTCCTGAAACATTGGTTGTTATAAAGGTGATGATTGGGTGGCTTTGACACATGGGGCTTTTGAGGGGTGAGTGATAGATATGGGATTTGTCCCTCCTAAGGGAGTATGATATCCATGGCCACTTGATGAGTAGGATTGAGAAAGGCGTGCACACATGTGTGAATTAGTATGTGATATTGATGTCATACATATCTCTTCCAATCTACTCTGTGATCAAGAAAGTGAATGAATGTTGACAGGATGACTGTTCCATGCCTCGAGTTCATTCGGGATATCAGTGACAAAGGAATTATACATTCACTGTAACACCATTCACGGATTGTAAGATTGAAAGTTGTTCTCCAACTTTCTATTTGACTTGGGTAGCACTGATGTGTGACTAGGCACCACTCTTTGCTTGTTAAGTCATAAGTGTTATGGACTTTCACTGCCAACGTGAAATGGACATGCAGGGTCACACAACATAGGATTTAACCTGGAAGAGGAGTTTTGTCCACAAACAATGTTTAGATTGATTACTAAAGGAGTTTAATAGTTCAATTAAACACTCAATTAATTGATATCTCAATGTCATAATGTTCAAGGTGTTGGACACATTGATTGGAGTATCAGATTGATTGAAGCTGCAATTGACTGATTCTGCACAATCTGCACTCCCAACCGATCGGCTGAGCTTGGTGAACCGATCAGCTCAGATGGTGAGTCGATCGGCTGATGGACATGGTGAAACAATCGCTTCAAGTGTTGAAATGATCGGTTCAACTGGTCCAACCGAGCAAGTTGGGAAAGTAGGATTGGTGAGAAATTTCTTTTCGTTTCACTTGCCCAATTTGATTGGAACAAGGATTGGTATTTGGTACCAATTCGAAACAAAATAGGAAAAGCGAATCGGGAACTGACGAGGACCACGAACCTACCGGTTCCGAAGTGAACCGACCATTTCATGGGTCCCAACCGATCGGTTGAGGTGTCAACTAACTGGCTCAGGTCCCCAACCGACCATTTTAGAAATGAAACGATCGGTTCAGGTTGCGCAGTTGATTGTTTTTGTGGAAAATCTCGAACCCTTCTACTCCTTATTTAGTCCCACATTTCCTGGGATAGAAAACCCTGTCCCATGACCCTCCTATATATAGGGGTATTGGGGGCTTCTCAAAGAACAACTCAGTGCAACTATTTGCTCTATAAAGTTGTCATTCTTTCTGGTTTTAGTAACAGAGAGAGCCCGAGCAAGTGCTACCCGATAAGGGAGGCACAACAAGGGAAAGACAACTACAGAAAGCGACTGGTGGCAGGAGAGTGTGTCAGTGACTAGTACGCTGACAAGAGGGTGCGACTCCTTCTTATTCCTTATAATACAAGGAGATTGGAGTTCCAGGTGGTCCGTGTGGACTACTTCAAAGGCGGGAAATTTCTTCCGCTCAGAGGACAACTGTCAATCCCGATAGTCTCGGTGAGACCAGGAGTCGACAGTCCCGATGAGACCAGGAGTCGATAGTCCCGGTGCGACCAGGAGCTGCACAGACACCGTCCAAGACCAGAGGTGAAGACTGCGCAATCCATGAGGTATTGTTGCTGAGCAAGCCTCTAGATAAGGTATGATTCCACAAACCATCCTTCCTATTGTATAGACGTTGACGTGTTTCCTTGTTCTGGGTTTGGGGAGGAAAATTTTAGTTTCCGCTGCCTTTTCTGCCTCCCCTAAAACCCAACAGTGGTATCAGAGCCAGGTTAACTGCTATATACTTTAGGATGATCGATATGATCGATTTTGGTTTGTCGCCTTTATTTATTGCATACGATGTGAATAAAATTGGCTTTATGCATGACCAATCCTAAATCCACAAATCCCAATATACATATATGATATGTAATATTAATGCACTCGATACGTGTCACCCTTAAACGAGTTTTGTGGTGGATGTATAGCGTAGTTATGGCCAATAAACCCTATCTGTGTATGGTTGTATGTGGTTGCTTGCATCTCGGTCTGTGCACCGATTCCCATTCTCCTATTCCTGATGTAACTCGAAATAATTTGAGATTTCTTTCCTACCTTTTCTCCCCTCGAATGTAACTCGAGGTTTCTCTTTTTACAATGTAAAATAGGATAGAATTTATTTCCTATTATGTCAAAGAATGGAGGACATCCTGACGACAGCTGAGACGATCGGTTCAAGGAGTGAACCGATCCGTTGACATTCCAGATGATCGGTTCAAGGAGTGAGCCGATCAGTTGATGACCGGTTCTAGGAGCGAGACGAGCGGGTGGCGGCCATGATGAGATGCACGATGACCAGGCAAATCGATCGGCTGGTGGCACCCATCCAACCGGCCTGATGGCGAGCCGATCAGTCATGTGATGAGTTGATCAAACCCAGAAAGGCAAAGCACAGAGTTCATCTTGTACAGGTTGCATGTGATGTAGACCTAGATGACCGTGATTCCTCTTGGCTCGAGGAATCACATTAGGATGGCCATAATCATCGCTTTTATCATTTCACATGTTTTCTGTGGGATATAGCATGTATATGATACATACTATATATTGTGGTGATTGGATATGTATATGTATATAAAACCAAATCCCTCATTAAATATTAAGTTTTAGATGCCTTCCAAATGTGAAACACGTGAAAAGCTTGATCGACCAAGTGTGGGCACGCCCTAGCATGGTGCACCGTCTATCTGATGGAAGCGTGAAGGATGGATATGTGGGTCTGCCCCAGTAGGGTGCATATTCATCGTGTTTGCTTTGGGTCAGACTTAACAAGGTGACCTAGATAGGATCTAGCACCTTGAGGCATGGAGATGATCATGGCAAGGAGTTGCATATGATATCTTATCAAGAGTTGCATATGATTTAATTGGCAAGAGTTACCTACCTGAGAGATCTAAGTTGTGGGTGACATCCCTAGCTGGTCAATGACTTAGAGGATTTTAGGATCTTGCCCACTAGAAGGTTGTACGCTGCAATCTTCCGAATCGATGGTGAGGGCTATCAATTTGAACTAAAATAGTGGGAGTGATAATTAATTAAAGGCCTAATTATATCGTCAACTTTTCAAATCAATCAAATAAGTAAACAATGAGTTTCCTTTTGTAGAACAAATGACAACAAACAAAAATCACTTTTCTTTGCGATCGGTCCTTGAAAAGGACAAGCTAAATGGGAAAAACTTCCACGACTGGTATAGGACATTGAGAATTGTTCTCACTTAAGAGCGAAAGCTCTATGTCCTGGATACTCCAACTCCAGAGGAACCTGCTCCTAATGCACCAAAGGCAGAAAGGGACGCTTACAAGAAGCATTCTGATGATGACATTGATGCAAAGTGCTTGATGTTGTGCTCTATGAACCACGAGTTGTAGAGACAACATGAGAACATGGGTGTCATTGAGATGATTCAACATCTCAGGAACATGTATGAAGATCAAGCACGATAAGAGAGATACGATGTATCAAGGGTACTATTCAAGTGTGTCATGACAGAAGGAGATCTAGTTGGTCCTCACACACTCAAGATGATTGGGTATGTGGAGAACCTGACAAGACTGGGATTTCCACTGAGCTAAGAGTTGGCTACTGACGTGATACTGTAATCGTTGCTAGAATCCTACAGTCAGTTTATGATGAACTACAACATGAACAACGTTTATAGGCCACTATCAGAGTTGTTGGGCATGTTGAGGACAGCCAAGACACAGATGAAGAAGGACAAGCCTAAGTCTGTGATGGTGATCATGAGCAAGAAAGGCAAGTCCAAGCGCAAGGGCAAGGGCAAAGCTAAGAAAGGTTCTGATGCTAGATAGGAGCCCAAGTCGTCTTCAGCTCTCAAGGCCAAGGGAGGCGTGACCAAGAAAGGCAATTGCCACCATTTTCAAAAGCCAGCACATTGGAAAAGGAATTGACCTCTCTATATGGAAGAACGAAAGAAGAAGGATGTGAAAAATGTCTCTACTTAAAGGTGTCATGAAAGTAAACTTGTAACACTTTTGAGGTATATGATACCAAGATTTAAAGTGTAAATCACTCAATAAATGGGGCAAGTGTTGCCGCCATAGATAGGAGTACTTTAGTTTATTTTCAGCCTAAAAGGCATGTAATACAGTTATGAACTGCTATTTCATATTTGCCAATAGATAAAAACACTTTATTTTTGCATATTGTATGACAATGATGGCAATCAATAAAGAGATGTTTCAATTTCTAAAGATATGATCTTTGTGGCAATGCCTTGTTTATCTTGTAGTATTTGATATGCATAACATAAAATGATACCTAAAAGTTATAGATAACTCAAACAATCAAATTAGCATCAATCATGAGAAATTCATTTCTCGTGTCCATGTGATGGATAAATCTAGACTCTTTTGGTTAGAGAACCAGTAAGAGACATGAATATCTTGGACATGATTAATCAATCTTCACTAAGTGTAGTGGGAGAATGATTATCCTATTAGGTATGATACATGTGATGTTTTTACATACCTATTGGAACAAATGCTAATACTTCAAATGGTGTTTAGAGAAATACCACTATGAATATATTGAAGTGTTCAAGTCTATCATAGATGAAGTGCAAATTTGGTAAAGTGTTAATTCTTGATGAGATCAATGAACGAAATACTTGGACCAAATGTTTGAGATCCTTACGAGTGATGATGATAGTATATCATAGTGAACTCATGATTAGGGCATGGTGATGTCTAAATCAAGAAGGAGTCATACTAAATGAGTTAGAGGATGATTATTAAATAACTAAATTCTTCTTAAATAAAGAATACACTTCTCTAATAAAGGACATTAAGAATCACAAGGAGTTGTGAGTTCTTATGTCCTTGACAGATACACCTCATTTATCTATGTGATGAGTTGTTCATGTGATGAGTCAACTATCTAGATGAATATGAGGAACCAAGTTTTGAGTTATGGTTTATGACCATTACATCCTAAATGAAATCCATGTGAACCATAAGGTATGACCTTGATGGTAGCACTCATTGGATGAAATCCATAAGTTCAAGTGAGTCTTAAGTGTTAAGACACATGGATAACATTTTGAGAAGGATGATGCTTGTTGATTGCAACTTAATGACTAATACATTTGACATATGGATACTAAAACCACATTCCTATGAGGAATAAAACAAAGATGTGTACGTGACACAACCTATAAGGTTTATGAATCCACTAATGCAAATGAAGTCTATAAGTTACAATGGACTAATAAATATGATTGATTGAGTACAAGCAACTCAGAATTGGACCTTTACTTTGATGATATAGTCTAAGGGTTTGACTGATATGTCAAAGATAAAGAGGGATCTGTGATTCAGTGGGAGTGTGTTCACATTCCACATGTTGATGTGAAATGGAAATGTTCTAGAATGGAAATCCAAAAGTGGAAATTATCTTTAAGGAAGATAGAGATGTTTCCTATGTGATAGGAATAGAGATCTATAGAGATAGTTATCGAGAACCTCTTGACCTGAAAAAGAGAAAGCATACATTGGCAATCTATACTGAAGAGTTCAGTATGCACTGATTCAGTGGGAGAAAACTTGTCCATGTTACATGGAGTTAGTATCCCAAGGCCAAGTGTCCAATTATTACGAAGAATGGGAACACTAAGAATAGATATGGATCTATCATGTATGTAATCATCCCATTATCTTGCATGTATCGACATGGCAAGAACAAAATGCATTCATCATCTTGTATGTAGGACTTGGCAATATGATGTGCTCATCCTGATAACTCATATGTGAGACATGACGAGTGGATACCTGTCTACTTCCAGTAAGGGTTACTGGAATACCATGAGAACTTGATAAGTACTTGGGAAGTACTAGTTCTATGGAGATAAGGAAGAGTTCAATGTAAAGAGTTACATTGATGTGAACTTCCGAAAGGACAGAAAATTAATCGCAAAATATATATAGGATATATAAAAGTGAAAGTTTGTTGATAATTGGAAGTGTTACAATAAAACCATTTAAAAGGAAATGCCGAGTATCTAAGTGTTGGAGAACATCAGTGGATACTATATGGATCTGGAAGTTCGTAAGATGAACTTATAGATATTTCGCTCATTGATGACAAGTATGGAGTCCTTGATAATGAAATGTGGCTAAAGGTTAGAAAAGGAATACTAGATCGCATATTATGGCAACTCCATCTCATATGTGTGACGTACAGTGAAGAGATGTGAGACATGCAATTTATACTGACTTTGGCAAGGTGTTTCCATAACTCACTATGTTCGCACTAGAGCACAGTAACATGTGGGACATGTTTGAAGATCACTGTGAATATGATTCAAGGGTGATTGGCTCGCATTGCAAGTGGGAGTCTGTTGGTATGTATGCCCTGAAAGCCAATCATGGGATGATTGGTGGGATACATTAAGATTGATTTGATAAACATCAAAGGAAAGATTCCATTTCTTTCTGGTTCAGTCATATGAGATAGTCATAGAACAGATTAAATGTCTAGAGAATGACAGTACTCAATGATGCATACTTTCAGGTTGAGGACCTGAAGGATGAGATCATATGGATGTTAAGAGTTTGTACATTCTTATTATGTCCCTAGTCGGATGTCATTGTGGAATGTAGATAGACAGCAATGACACACAAGACTAGATTGTGGTGTTGGTTGATGACAAAATCTCATTAGTCATGATATAGAGATATCAAACCAAACGCATAGGTACTTGTTAGAGAACAAGTGTACCGGACAGACCCACCATGAGTTTTACACATGGAACCATGCCATGGTAGTCACAGTCAGTACTCACAGTGATGGTGGTGAGTGTGATTCTTTGACCTGAAATCACTACACTCAACACATGTCATTGGACACACTTTGACATCATCAAACGCAGTCCTGAAACATGGGTTGTTATAAAGGTGATGATTGGGTGGCTTTGACACATGGGGATTTTGAGGGGTGAGTGATAGATATGGGATTTGTCCCTCTTGAGGGAGTATGATATCCATGGCCACTTGATGAGTAGGATTGAGAAAGGCGTGCACGCATGTGTGAATCAGTATGTGGTTTTGATGTCATACATATCTCTTCCAATCTACTCTGAGATCAAGAAAGTGAATGAACATTGACAAGATGACTATTCCATGCCTCGAGTTCATTCGGGATATCAGTGACAAAGGAATTATACATTCACTGTAACACCATTCACGGGTTGTAGGATTGAAAGTTGTTCTCCAACTTTCTTTTCACTTGGGTAGCATTGATGTGTGACTAGGCACCTCTCTTTGCTTGTGAAGTCATAAGTGTTATGGACTTTACTGCCAACGTGAAATGGACCTGCAGGGTCACACACATAGGATTTAACCTGGAAGATGAGTATTGTCCACAAACAATGTTTAGATTGATTACTAAAGGAGTTTAGTAGTTCAATTAAACACTCAATTAATTGATAGCTCAATGTCATAATGTTCAAGGTGTTGGACACATTGATTAGAGTATCGGATTGATTGAAACTGCAATTGACTGATTCTGCACAATATGCAATCCCAACCATTTAGCTCATGTGATGAACCGATCAGCTGAGCTTGGTGAACCGATCAGCTCAGATGGTGAGTCGATCGACTGATGTACACGATGAAACAATCGCTTCAAGTGTTGAAACGATCGGTTCAACTGTTCCAACTGAGCAAGTTGGGAAAGTAGGATTGGTGAGAAATTTCTTTTCATTTCACTTGTCCAATTTGATTGGAACAAGGATTGGTATTTGGTACCAATTCAAAACAAAAGAGGAAAAGTCAATCGAGAACTAATGAGGACCACGAACCGACCGGTTCAGAAGTGAACCGACCGTTTCTTGGGTCCCAACCGATCGGTTGAGGTGTCAACCGATCGGCTCAGGTCCCCAACCGAACGTTTCAGAAATGAAACGATCGATTCAGGTTGCACAGTTGGTTGTTTTTGTGGAAAATTTCGAACCCTTCTACTCCTTCTTTAGTCCCACATTGCCCGGGATAGAGAACCCTGTCCCATGACCCTCCTATATATAGGGGTATTGGGGGCTTCTCATAGAACAAATCAGTGCAACCAGTTGCTCTGTAAAGTTGTCGTTCTCTCTGGTTTTGGTAACTGAGAGAGCCCGAGCAAGTGCTACCCGATAAGGGAGGCACAACAAGGGAAAGACAACTGCAGAAAGCGACTGGTGATAGGAGAGTGTGTCAGTGACTAGTACGCTGACAGAAGGGTGCAACTCCTTCCAATTCCTTGTGAGACAAGGAGATTGGAGTTCCAGGTGGTCCGTGTGGACTACTTCAGAGGTGGGTGATTTCTGCCGCTCGGAGGACAGCTGTCAATCCTGACAGTCCTGGTGAGACTAGGAGTCGACAGTCCCAGTGCGACCAGGAGATGTACAGACACCATCTGTTACAACCCCAATTTTTGGGTTCATTTGGTGAGAAATGTAATTTCTCATATTAAAGATATTTGAACGAATAATGATATAATTTGTTTTGAATAAATGTCTTTCATTTACAATAGCCTTGATAATTGTGTTGTGGGCTTTATTGGCTATTGGGCCCAATAACAAAGAAAAGACAAAAGAAACTCCATTATTGAGTAAATAAGAAAATAGAGAAAAGAAAAATGTGGAAACCTCTAGAAGGCAAATCCAAAGAGGGATTTCATGCCTCTTGGGTTCCTTGGTTCCAAGGAGTCCAAGTTGTAAAGATAATGCAATAAGAAAGAGAAAAGATTAATTAAATATTGCTTTATTAAGAAGAAAATATGAGATAATAATAATATACAAGAAACATGTGGAAATATGGATAATGGATCCATCTTGGATAAGATTTCGTGTCTACATGGTTTCTACTAATAAAAGGGATCAAAATAAAGCAAATAAAAGTTTTGGAGAGAGAAAATATAAGTTTAAGGCATAAATAAATGCCTTATAAGTCATTGACTTGCAAATGAAGAAAAGGAGTTATTCCTTTTGTATTTTGGCTCCAAACTTGGAATATAAGTAGATTAAGTCTTTATAAAATTTCCTTTAAAATTTGATAATTATTCTTGGTTAGTTGCCGAACCTTTGATCCGGAAGTTATGGGTGCAACTTCGATCTCTCAGTCTCCCTTAATTGGGGGTTATCGGGAGGTGGGGTCGTAACATTTGGTATCAGAGCCTAGGTTCCCCAGTTAACCATTAATAATTATTAAATTTTACAAACTCCATAGAACCCAAGGGAGTTATTAGAGGATTATCCGAAAGACGGAGGTGTCTAGAAAAGGATCATGACCGGGGCTGGAAATATTTTCCTCCGCACCGCTAGTCGGAATATGAGGACTCCCGAATCTGTGTGACTGTCTGGCCAAAGTCTTAGGGTATGAATCTAAATAAGATACCTTTAGGACTTCTCATCTTATTCATCCCTTCTCATCACAAAATTCTGATAAGGGCCTAAAGGATTAGGGTTTTCTTTCTTCTCCTCACCCTCTTGAGGTGTGGGTAAGGTTAATAAGGTTTAAGGAATCCTCCACCAAATTAATAAAAAGCATGTAAATAAAATGTCATGGACATAAGCTTAATAGATTAAGCACAAACTAAAGAATAGATACATGCTTAGGTCGTATGACATAAGTTGTCATGTCCTCAGAAGAGACCTGAGGCTAGACCTTCTTATCAGGAGGATAAGTTAGTCTTGGAGATAGAGATCTCCATTGCAAGTAGAGACCTGGCACATCCTCGAAGGATGATGCTAACCCTAACCCTAAGTGAAGGTTAGAGAGAGATGAGTTAGACCAGGTGTTTGAAAGGACATGCCTTTGGGATGCCATATGATCCATGGGTGACCTAGCACCTTTGGCAACCCAACCCTGGGAAGGGTCGTGCATGTTAGGGTAAAGGATAGATCCTTAGATTATGATGTTTGTGAAGGACCTTAGAAACCCTATGGGCATATGCGAGTAGGGTATAGCATGCACCCAGGGTACATGAGTAGTGTGAGCAAGGGGTTGAAACCCTGACCAGGAGAGTAGGAAGGATGGCCTATGAAATAAGCATAAAGAGCTATGGATAACCTTGAGCGAACATAAGTTAAACATATGCTTCATCCAGGTAGGGGCATGCTTTTGAGGTTGATCCTTCATGAAGAGTGGACCTCTAATGGTGAGGTTGGTTGAAGGGTTAGCTCTAGAAAGAGAGAGCAGGAACCAAGCAAGAAGGTTGGAATCCTAATATATGTAGGGAGTTAAGGATGATGCAACCTAAGTGGATGATAGTGGTCACCACATGCTCGATCCCTAGAGGTTGATGATGACTTGGTCGCCATGGGAGGAACCAAACCCTGGAGAGAGGATGAGGCTTCTGGGACTTATGTGCCTATGGTATAAGTGTTTACCTTTTAAGAAAGGAAGAAGAAGTTTTGTATACCCTGGAGAGGTATAGTAACAGGTTATGAGGCATTGCACCATGTTGATTGTCCTTGAGGAGGACTCAACCTTAAAGTGTTGATCGAGGAGAAGGATGATAGGAAGTGTATGTCATACCCAATACATGCTTGGTTTGTGGTTAAGAAATAGAGTATGCATTTGGACACCCAAAGTGAACCTAGGGTTCCTGACATAAGAGGGGAAGTGGTCATGAAGAGAATTAAGTTGCTATAGTTTCGAGCATGGTACGCCTCATGTATAGAGGAAAATGGAAGTCCCTTAAGTTTAAGGTATGTGTGATGACCACCTCACAGCTAGGTTGATGATAAAGGAAGGTATGATCTTGATCCAGCATTGAGGAAAGAGGACAAGTGTGACCTAGCATGGTTCAGTAGGTGATCTTCTGGTGCCTTCATAGCTTGCTAGGGTTAAGTAGGCTCATGTGGATGTAAACCCTAGACCTAAGAGCTTTTGTGACCTTAATGTCAAGAGATAGTTTTCCTCCCATCCTGGGAGAGGGACCCCTTTGGTAGGGTGTATATCAGTTTTGTTGGCTTAAGGTAACCTAAAGAGGTCTCATAGGATCTTGAGAAGCTAAGTGAAACGTACATGGTATGAGAATGAACCTGTAGACCCATAGATATCCATCTCGAATTGCATATGAATGTGTTACCATGGAGGTAACCGGTATGGGGCTTGACCAAGGTAGGCATGTTGCCATGATCCCTATGAAAGGATGAAAGCCAACCCATGAATGCACAAAGAGAGATGATGAAGACTTGGGTAAGGTTCTACGTGAACATGCACTATAATGAAGAATCCTAAGTCTATTCTAGGGTCAGGTAGGGATAAGACCGATGAAAGTAGGAGTTGCCTAATTCCCCAGTTGCACATGACCATAGGGTTGGGAGGTAACAACTATCATTGTCTGAGGGCCATGGGTTAGGAGATTGATCACCTTCATTAACTCATGAGAACCAAAGGGCAGATGAGTAGGGCGCTCTCTTGATGCATGAGGGAAGAGGGATGACCCCAAAAGTGTCGGCACCCTATTGACCTAGAGGAGATGACCAAGGGATGTGTGTAAACCTCAGTAGGTTCAAGACTAGTTTTACATGGAAGTAACCTTGATATCGAGATGATTGTGATGTAGAGACATAAGTGGCACGTCTCAACTTGGATTTAAAGGTGTATTGGCAAGGTGGGATGTACCATCTCTACTCTTAGAACAGGAAGAAATCTGTATTTGGACTGCAACCAAATGCTTATTTCCTCTTGTTATGGGGGTAAAAGATAGGACAGTATGCATGCCATACATCAAGGATAAAAGATGATGTGAGTTGGAACATTGCTATGAGGTATGAGGACAGAAATGATAACATACCCTGGTAAAGTGAATGATACATGTATGGTTTGCAAACACTAAAGAGAATGAGGTAGTCATCTTATGAGGATGTTTTTATCATGAGATATGAGTCATACAAAGTTGAGGTTGATCACCAAGAAGATGAGCTCAAAGTGTTCTTAATGGAGAAAGACAGAGTTTGAGGTGAGGCAATAAGTGAAATACATAGAAGTGTATGTCTTCAATGTTACCTAATACCTAAGGATGTGAAGTGGTAATGGATGCTCTGGTTGAGATATAGCTGCCTAGTTTGGCTAGAAGAGGTTGTTTGGCTAACCCTAAGTTTGGAAAGGAGAGGTGTTTGGATAACACTCAGATGTAATGAGATATGTTGAAAAAGATAATGGTTGTTTGGTTAGCCAGTCTAGTCCTTGATATAATGAAAGTATGGTGATAGAACCTCTGATACACTTCTTTGGATAGGAAGATGATGAAACCCTGATGAGAGTGGTATAGGGTTTTCAAAGAAATCAATCTTGAGGAATCATGACATGCAGGAAATCATGATTTTCAGGACACCATATACCATGGTACTACTGAGATAATGAGTGGTAGCAGTACTATGGATGCTGGAGATGAGGATGCATGTGATGTGTTTCCATGCATGACAGAAGGTGAAGGATGAGCACCGGTAACCCAGTACCTTGATATAGAGGATAAAGATTTCCCGAGAGGGAATGGGAGTTCATCACTATGGATGTGGTGATAAGTCTCCCCTAGACCAAGGAAGGTCAAGATGCAATATGGGTTATGGTAGATCGCCTTACCTAGTTGACATGAGAAAGAAAGAGTTCTGTCAAGGGACAGATCTGGTTGAACTACCCATGAGAGAGATGGTTCAACTACACCATGATGCGAGTTTGAAGGTTCTTGAGTATAACCTAAAGGTTCACTTCCGTGAGGTGGAAGTAGAAACATGAAGAACCCTATCTTAAGTACAATTTATCACCCCTAACTAATGGTTAGTATGATCCAGACTAAAGGGTCTGATGAGAGCATATGAGACAGTTCTTGTCCTATGAAAGATGTGAAGATAACCACGATAACCAGTATCGGGATTTAAAGAAGCTCTGTAAGAGAGGTTATGTCGGTCACCATATCAATAAGGTGATGTTGGTGAAAGGACCACGTGATGGTTAGAAAAGGACCACAATGTGTGTATATGAAGTCACTTTGATTGTGCAATGGCTGAAAGGAGACTAGAGACGACAAGAGTCATGAGCAGATGCAAAGTAAACTAACATGCGATTCATTGTGGGAGAACATGTGACATGAAAATCCGACCCCTCTAAGTTATAACTAAGGGAGTTGAGTCATCGATGTATGGGTTCTTTTGACATGGTTTGGTGGAGAATGTTAAGTTTGACCTTCCCCTTCAGGATAAAGTAATGTGTGATGAGTTCCATGTGTCCAATTTAGTGCACTATGTGAGGTACCCAGACCATGTGCTGAACAATGAACCTAGTGAGCCCCAAGGGAGGCTGAAATGGCCTGAGTCACCTGTGTAGTTTATAGAAGCCAGGATGAAAGAACTCAGAGAAAAGAATATGTAATGATAAAGGTTCTTTGGGAGCACCATGAGTATGGTAGAGCCACATAGAGGCCAATGATGGACATGGAAAAGTCTTATCATGAATTGTTTGTTTGCTTGATAGAATTTGGAGGACAAAATTCCTATAAGAGGGGAAGGATGTTACAACACCAATTTTTGGGTTCATTTGGTGAGAAATGTAATTTCTTATATTAAAGATATTTGAACGAATAATGATATAATTTGTTTTGAATAAATGTGTTTCATTTACAATAGCCTTGATAATTGTGTTGTGGGCTTTATTGGCTATTGGGCCCAATAACAAAGAAAAGACAAAAGAAACTCCATTATTGAGTAAATAAGAAAATAGAGAAAACAAAAATGTGGAAACATCTAGAAGGCAAATCCAAAGAGGGATTTCGTGCCTCTTGGGTTCCAAGGAGTCCAAGTTGTAAAGATAATGCAATAAGAAAGAGAAAAGATTAATTAAATATTGCTTTATTAAGAAGAAAATATGAGATAATAATAATATACAAGAAACATGTGGAAATATGGATAATGGATCCATCTTGGATAAGATTTCGTGTCTACATGGTTTCTACTAATAAAAGGGATCAAAATAAAGAAAATAAAAGTTTTGGAGAGAGAAAATATAAGTTTAAGGCATAAATAAATGCCTTATAAGTCATTGATTTGCAAAAGAAGAAAAGGAGTTATTACTTTTGTATTTTAGCTCCAAACTTGGAATATAAGTATATTAAGTCTTTATAAACTTTCCTTTAAAATTTGGGATTATTTGAATGTACACTTTAAGAGATATGGATTTTTGGAAATCCCTAAAAGGAATGGATAATCTCTAAATGCCACAATGTTTATTTCTGACTCAGACTTTGTATTATTGTCACGTGAGCTCATGAGCATCAGATTGAGATCCAACGATCCGAAGATCGTCTTCCACCTTGAACGGGAAAAGGAAACCGTAGACCAGTATTTGATAACGTTTCCCAAGTAAAAATCTTGTAATCCAAGACAGAGATGTTTTCAGAAACGTGTCCAACAACATCAGGAGATCGAAACGAGCCGGTCTATCCTAAGGTTCGTGAGGTTTCTTTGCCTCAAAGAGTTTTTCCCAAAACAAACTTCTCATCCACCTAGTAGATCTATATATATATGGGTCCCTGGACCCCTTCAAGGCTGCGATTGGTTTCCTTGAGTTCGGCCGAAGTGGCGCAGGTGTTCCTGCATTAGGATTTTGGGAGAGTACCCCAACCTCTCCTCCCTAATGGTGATGATACCGCAGTAGGCGGAGCTTCTCTGCCCCGCCACCACCGACCACCACTCACCCAATTAAGGGTACATACTGGTTCGGTGGGGAGGGACGAAGGCAACAGGCACTACGCGGGTGAGGGAGGAGGCCTGCAGGTGGGAGTCAACTCTCGAGTTGACCAACCTTGGTGCTGTATTGAAGAAGGGGAGGATCGGAGGTTGAAGAAGAGACAGAGAGAAAGACTCTCTTACCCCCGACACACGTGAAGGAGAGTAGGGGTAAAAGGATACAATTTCAGGTTCAAAGGCCCTGCTCGTGTGGATCCCGCACGGCTAAAGTGGAAAAGGCAAAAAAAAGGGGTTTAGTGCTGACGTGGCTCCTTGCAATTGGCTAAAGGTAGTTTACCTTACAAAATTCATAACTATTTACTGAATGCTCTCATTAAGATGAATTATATATGAATCTTGCATAGAAAAATACGAGGAATACAATAAAAATATAATCAGACTCTATCTATGCTTTTAATTTTAAAAGTACCTAAAGTTGATAACTTTGATGTTTTAAAGAGATCGCAACCCTTGATCTTCGTTATGGATATAATTTTTAGACTTAGTTGATACTAGTAATCAAAGTCTGACTTAATTACATAAATATGATGAAAGAGATTTAATAAGAGATATTTGTTCATAACTTATGTAATTAGGGTTTCATGATTTTAAAAAGGTTTAAAAACCCTAATTTAGGTAGTTATAAGATTTAATGAATCTAAATATGAGAATCAATCTAGAGGGCATGCAAATAGTATTACTGGAATAGTTGTGGAAAAAAAATACTCTTAGGGTTCCCTAGTGTATAAAAGTGGAATTAATGTGAATTTAGGTGAAACATAGTAATTATGGTTCGTTTGAGTATTGAACTATAATTCTTTATTGAGTTGTCTATTCAAAAGAACTCAAACATGATAATTGTGCTTCATGATATTGACATAACCTAAAAAGATAAAGATAGTAGTTTTAGTGTAAAAGAGACATATTGGACTTAATTGACTTTTAATTGTGCTTATGATGTTGAAATTAGGGTTTGTGGACTAAACAAACATTAAAAGTGATAAATGCATAATGAAAGCTAAAACCCTAAAAGATGGCCTAGAAATCCTAAAGTGGAATCCAAGTAGATCTTGGGGAGGTTTGGAATAAAACAATGACACTTGGATGTTATGCATTAATTTCAGGATATTGACGATTGCTTGATGGATTGTTCCTGAATATTATTACCTGGACTTCAAGTTGCTCTGAACAGGTATGTCGTTACGCGTATGAATAATCGCTCTAGTTTCACGGTAATTCCCGGAGTTTTAATCGGTTGCTTGAAAATAACTGTTGGATGTTTATTTATTTCATGCAACTATAAAGTGACTATGATTATCACTATAAATGTGCATTTATAACTGACTAGATCCAGGTCCACCTCTATTGCTTTGAAAAGGCTAAAAAAAAGGGGTAATCCTAGAGCAAGGTCTAGGTTACCGAGAGTTAGAAACTGGGCTACCTACATGTAGTGCCATGAGACTCATTAGCCTGCCATGAGTTAAGGAGTGGGCTACTTACGAGTAGTGCCATGTGACTCAACCCTAGAAATTGGTTCACCTATAGGTGGATCATGAGGGGTTTAATGGGGACAACATAGAGGATAGGGTACTCTTGGATCGCAGAGTTATATCTAAAATGTAATCTTGGTTGTTAAATGATTATTTGAATGATTACATTGTTAACATATTTACATAATTATTGTTTCCCCCACATACTAGCTTCGACTGACTGACGTTTTGTTTGTCGGCATTTTAGGTACAAGCCAAAAGGACAAATAGTAAATCGTCATATTATGAAATACATGAAGTAAAATACAAGGAGGATTAGTTAGAGTAGAATCCTTAAGTGGATAGAAGTTTAGAGATCCAAGTTTTTAAAAAGGTATGCAAAATTTTATTTTTCTTACAACTTTTCAGTATAGTCTGTTAAAATTTGATAATTATTCTTGGTTAATTGCCGAACCTTTGATCCGTAAGTTATGGGTGCGGCTTCAATCTCTCGGTCTCCCTTGATTGGGGGTTATCGGGAGGTGGGGTCATAACACAATCCAAGACCAGAGGTGAAGACCGCACAAGCCACGAGGTATTGTCGCCGAGCAAGCCTCGGGACAAGGTATGATTCCACAAACCATCCTTCCTATTGTATAGACGTTGACACGTTTCCTAGTTCTGGTCTTGGGGAGGAAAATTTTTGTTTTTGGTACCTTTTCCGCCTCCCCTAAAACCCAACAGGAACATCATGCAAGTGATAAATTGCAAAGAAAACCTCTCAATTGGGTAAATTGCAAAAAAGTCCAAAATGTGCATAAAATTGCATAACTTGCTCAAACAATGCCCAAATTGGACCAAATTTGAAACTTAAGCTTGTTATGATTTCAAAGCATAGCACAAGGTTCGATTAGGGTTATAAGAATTCAATTATGATAATTAAGCCTATTCAACTCATTAAGCAAGTTTAGGAGCCTTACATTTCTACTGCCATCTCTGTCAGCCATATTGCCTTACATATACAATAAGATTCTAAAATATGTTTTAGAATTTACCTAGATTATTGTTCATTGATCTACAGATTGTAATATTATAAAATTCTAAAAGAACATATTTTTTCTCCACATTTTCTCAACTAGGAAAGAATTTTGATGAATAAAGTCATCTCTATTTAGGTCCATTCACATGTATCCTCAAAATTTGTCACTTTGATGTATTTCTCATGATGAATAATTATAAACACCTAATACACATGATCAAAATGTAAAACCATCCTAACATAAATGCAAGATGGCACAATAAACTAGAAGAAATTGCCCTTTTAACATATATTTTGAAGGGGTTATCTAGTCAAAAAAGTTTACAACACAATTTACTTTCATGGAAAGAAGTGAATGTAGTGTTCAATGGAAGATTTCTTAGACATTTTCAATGGTAGGAAAAGGAGAAACAAATTATTGAAATTAGGAATTTTTTTTTTCTGTATGATGATCTTTATTTGAATGTTTAAACAATTGGATAATTTTCCAATAAATTATTTTAGGATTACATTAAAAGAGTCCAATTAAATCATCTATGTACCCAAGTCCCTTGGTTGTTAGTTATCATTTAAATACCATTTATGAAATTGATGAATTTACCATTTAATTAGTATAATATTTTTACATGTAAAAATCATAAATAGTAGGTTATTTTATCCTAGTAGAGAGTGAAACCTAGGAGGAGGAAGGGATATCAATGAAATAAAGTGAGATACATAGTTATAGCAGAGGGAGAGGGAGCCTATACAAAGAGGATTACAAAGATGCAACCAAAATAAAGGGGACTAGAGGATATGATATATATTGAAGACTACATTACTTTCCATGATTGAAAGTCTATGTGCGATGATGGTTGTTATGATTTTAATGAGGAAGCAAAAATTTAGGTAAAGTTATTGATCCTAAGCCATCCAATTCACACCTAAACACATACTTGGTAGGGTATTCTCTATCGATGCTGGAAATGATCATGAAAATAAAACAAACCTAAATGAAGACCTTATATTAAATAATTTAATTATGGATAATTTGATATTTTTTTTCTCATATAATTTATTTTAAAGTAGGTTTGACAAGTAAGGATCTGTATACCTTAGCAAAATTAGCATACTCAATACTCACCAATATGTGAGACCTCTAGATTTTGTTTTAGATTTCTTTATGTTAGATAGCTCATGAAATTGTAGTACCAGTACCACTTTTAATTATTAACATAATAGTAATAGTTTGAATAATATCAACCTATCCATAGGTGGAGGGTTTTGTTACAACTCGTTCCTTGCTTTACTGTTAATCCTAGAGTTTTAAGATAATCTGAATGTTTGGCATACTTTTATTAGTAATGTTCTATGTTGTGCTTTGTCTTAACTTTAGTAACCTTAAATACTTGTTTGGGTAACTCATAATCATGACTTAAACATACTATAATGATCCGAGTTGGGGTTAACATAGCATTGACCCATACATGTGTGTAAGAAGAGAGTTAATGAAATTAGAGAAAATAATTAATAAATTATTTTCTATTTGATAGTATTATCAAAATAATAGAGTAGGATTGTAGTGAATTCAATTATGAATCTAACAAAAAAAGAATGAATCAAATCAGAGTTAAAATGAGAGAGTTATGCCCTTTTTAGTAAACATGTATTGAGGACTGCGACCGACGATGCGTCGACACCGCGACCCGCGGTCTACACCGTGACCGCGACACTGCGTCAATACCATGACCCGCGATCATGGCCGACGCTGCCCAAGACACCAAATTATAAAAAGATCATATCTCGATCAATACTTATCCGTTTTCAATAAAACAAAGTGCGTTAGAACCCCGATCCGATCCTCTATCATCCCAGACCACTTACTCTATGAGAGGGTGACCGGAAGGGTGATTTCTAGGGCGATTTTTAAGAAAAATAGAAATCAAAAGCGGTTGGTATAAATCTGATTTGGTAAGTAGTTTTAATCCTTGATTCTTCCTTCTTTTGGTTTCCCCTTGCTCGAGATCCCTTGATCCAATAATTTGGAGGTTTGGTTTAACCTCTAATCTTATCTTCTACCTAAAGCAGACCCCGTTTAGGGTTGAAAGGAAGAAGAAATCGTGGATTTTTCTAGGATCTTGATATGAATTCGAGATCTTCAAAGATGGGCTACATTTTTAGGATGTTTTCACACCTTAGGGTGAGTAGATACTTCCTTTAAATAGTATATTGCACGAAAATCAGATAAATCATTAATAATTTTCAATTGATTAGTATGCAAGTACAACCCTGAATGGTCGATTTGATCTAGCTTTAGCAAGCTGATTTGATATGGATTATTCCTTTGTTGTGATGAATTTCAGATTATGAAATCAGATTAGAAATGAGCGCAATCCATCTAAATGAGAATTCTTAAAGTAGTTGTAGAGGTTACTTGAATATACTAAAATTGTTGTATAATTGAATAAAGAAGTTTGTCTAGTTAAATCTCTTTGGTTACGAATGATTGTTTTATTTGTGTGCGTATTACATATATGTTAGATAAGATCTTAGATTTCTTTTGATGATATTAATGTTTTCTTGATATATCATTAAGAGCGTGGAAACCCCAATTCAATTCATTACACAGTTATATATATATATATATATATATATATATATATATATATATATACTCAATTATATGTGAACTGTTGAGAGAAATTCTTAATGAATGATGTTATGATGAATTCAATCCTTATGCAAGTTATGTGATAAGTGAATGAGGTAAATGAAACCCTAATGATAGGGTGTTCAGTGAAATAAGTATTGTGATATCAATGTTTCTCTGTTTGAGATGTGGTGATGCTTAACAATTCAGTCCTGGTAAATGTTATCAGATGGTTTATGAAATGAATGCTTTACAAATATGAACAAAGATATTTTGATGTGATGATTGAATTGTGACTTTAAAGAGTGAATTAGACATGTAGATGCCCTGAACACTATAGAATCCTCACAGGATGAGGCCAATGTTGTGAGGAGGAAACGTCTTCCCAACTGGAGGTAGTCCAGATCGAGGTAAGCTGGAGCGCACCAGTAGGGTGCATGGGTCTTGAGCAGTAGGGCAGACTCCTTACAGTTGTGTGGTACCCAACACCAACCGGGGATGCCGGTGGTACCTGTGTAACATGTTGAGTGATCAATGGTCAGTAGGTCCACTGATGCACAATAAGCCTGAGGTCTTGACTCACCGCATGAGTACCCAGGTTGAGAGGTGGAGTCTGATATATCTGGTTGCTCCCATTAGCTGCCCAGATGCAGATGTGTCGAGGCCCGCTGTAGACGGGGTCTTACTCAAGATATAGGCTTAGGAACCCGAGCATGCTTCTAAGCCTTGTACAGTGAGGTCGTAGCTTGCTACGATTCTTTCACATGTTGTGGTACACCTCATGTGGGTTCAGGGCATAATAAGATGAATGAGAGGTTAAACAAGTGTGCACAATTATTCAATTATTCATTTTATGTTTTTGAATTATTAGTTCTCTTTATGATCAATCAAGCATATTCATATATTGGTTCACTCTTGTAGATTTCTAGATTATTCTACAATATCTATGATTGTCAATGATTAGACTCTTTAAAGCTTACTGTTGTTATAATTGATTTCAGTTGCTCAGAAATATATCTATAATTATATAAGTGCTTTAAACTATTTCTTTGAAGTACTCATTCACTGAGTGAGTAGGCTCACCCCTCTAATAACAATTTGTAGGGAAATCACATGGACAATGAAGAAGGTCAAAGCATCAGAGTAGATCTACCACAGGAGTTAAGTATGAGATTAGTTAAGTTTAGTCGGTCCCTATCACTCTAGGTCCTTATATAGATGTGAGAGAGTTGTAAATGATGTTTATATCTTTGTTTCCTTTAATAAGAGAGAATGTATCTGATTATCATGTCGTATGTACATGGAAGCGTGAGAAACAAATTGAATGTATGGATGTGTATCATTAATGTTGAGATCATATTAGAGTAATCAAAGCTTAATTCTCTTATAAAGTTTGTTTATGTGATTGTATGCGAGAAAACAAAGAGTTTGAAAATAAAGGAAAAAAAGGGGAAAAATTGGGAGTGAACTTTGTATTAAGTATAATCCTCAAACTCATGCCCTAATCTAATGATGAGTGGTAATTGTGGGATGTGGGTGTGACATCCTTTTTGGTATCAGAGCTTAGGTTGAGCCGTCAAGGACCATTAGGATAGAAAGTTATATTTATAAGTGTGGAATATAGGAGGTGATGTGTCTATAGCTCTGGGAAGTCAGGGTGTTTAGATACCCTGGCCCGGTATCTGGATACCTAGGTTGACCAGTGTCAAGCTACTTTGTCTATTCTTCTCTAGATGCCCTGGCCAAGTATGCAGACGAAGGATGGGCTAGAGAGAAACCCTAGAAATCTTACAGTTAGGAGAGCAGAAAGTAATGAAGGAGTAAGAGATTAAACATAGAATGTGGTACAATGTTTGCTTTATATTTCTTCTTTGATTGGAGATCAATAGAAATGCTCTTATATGTATGAATTTAGATTATTAGTTGTAGAATATGTATGGTTCTTTTAAATTTTTGTGTATCATGAAGTGATTCAGGTTTTGTTTATATTATTTGTATCAAGTAGACCAAAGTTTATGTTTAAATGAGTTTTCCCTAAGTGGATATTCTTTCTACATGTTTGAGATTAATATGAGTCAGTTAATCTTGAGTAGATCTTGGCTTCAGGACTACAGGTTTGGCCTGGTCTGACTGATAGGATGTGTTACTGGGATCTAATGACTTCTATTGAAAATATAATAAGAGTAGGCTCTGGATAAATTAGACCGACATCATAGTGAGAATGTTCATACACTAAGATGTTGAAACATATGGGAAAGATTAGAATAGCTAAGAATCAGTTGGAATTGATATATGAGATCCAACTTTGGGGCCTCATATGAGAAACCCTTAATTGGGAATAAAGGAACACAATATAAGGTTTGGATTAAGTTATGATTGGTATCATATGAACTCTAGATATGGAATATGGAATAGATATGAGAAAAGTATGTAAGGGCCAAGACAGTAAGAATCAATCATGAGGAATGGATCATATAATCAAGTATAATGCTTTTATGTACTCCAAAGCAAAGGGAAAATGGAAGAAAAGAGTTAAGTATCTGATAAGTACATAGAAGTGAAGTTCAGAGGAATGAAGTGAAGAGAACTAGATAAACATGTAAATCATAAGACTAGGATAAAAAACTTAGATGAAACAAAGAGAAATGTTGGAAACAATGAGCTTGATTAAAGAATGAGGATTACATGATATAATTGTGAGTATGGAATGTATACGTTTATTATAAAGTTTAATACATTTGTTCATCAAAAAAAGTTTAATACATTCATCCTTACTACCATTGGGGTCCCAAGTCTCTATAGAACAACAAACTAGTTTCTAAAAGAAGAACAAAAGTGTAGCTAAACAAATGAATAAGTCATACAAAGGTATACTATATTCAGGAAGGAAAAAAACTTGATTGAAAGAGAAACTAAGTTTGATCCATGCATGAGACGTTTGATTTAAAATGAAGGATATGTAATGTATTAAACATAAGATCAAATTAGTAGAGAGATTATTGATTTAGAGTTTAACTTCACATTAGTAGAAGGATATATATATATATATATATATATATATATATATATATATATATATATATATATATATATATGCAACATGGTATACATGATCATACACATGAATAAGAAACTTGATCATACGAGAAAGGTAGAAGTTAAAGATGATTGGTGGAAGAGTAGTATATGGTAAGAGGATTATGGAAGGTAAGGAAGGGTTTGAAACATGATGGAGTAGTATAGATTATCAAAGAAAGAGGTTGCGAGATTCAAGAAAGTGCTAATTAGTCAAGTATCCTTGTGGATAACAAATTAAACCTACATACGAGAAATGTAATAAGGGAATGTTTGAAGATAAGAATTCTAAGTCTCAAAATCATCTTTTTTTTTTGGAGTAAGGTAAATATATTAAACCAAAAGAGGGTATAGTTTGGAAAAAAAATACAGTACAAAATGAGGCACCCTAAACCAGGGTCCTACAAAAACTAAAAGTGGGGATTACATACAAAAACCCCAATAAGTACGAGTGTTAGCGTTCAGCCTATACAAAATATCCTTCCTGTTCTTCATATGCCACTTGAGCTCATCAGCAAAGTATTTAATGAAGGCTCGTTGGCTGGTCTCCTTCTTCTCATGGCTTCTCTTGTTCCTCTCTTTCCACACATAATAACTGAGACCCGTAATACAAAGGAGGGCGTAGCTTTTCATGTATTTGTCATTTTTGTAAACATTTTTAGCCCACTTGATAGCTTCATACAGGTTGTTGGGTACATTCTGTCCCCAACCATTTCTGAGGCACATCACACTCCAGACTTGCTTGGACCACGTACAGCTGAATAAAAGGTGTGCGTTCGTCTCATTTGCACTCATGCAAAGAAGACAAGTCTCATCCATCGGGATACCCCAAGCAACCATCCTGTCATAAGTAGGGAGTCTATTGAGAATGGCCCTATAGCAGAAAATGCTCCATTTGGGGTAGTGAGTGTGGCCCCAAAGAGAAGCAGAGATAACCAACCCTATAGAGGGGCCTGCTGCAATGTTGATCGTTGGTGGTTGGTTATAGGACCAAACACCATTCACATCAACACTAAACAGATGAAGGTTGGCTTGCACATACGTGCACATCAGTCGCCCGGTGCGAGAGGGTTTGTTCCTAAGAACACATACAAGATTGGAGCCGTATCTATATTTCATCCAAATTGACCAGTAGTTCAAAGGTTGGTTGATGAATTTGAGAACCCGACTAGCACTGCTTTGCTGCATAAGGACCTCAGTATCTATTAACTGCAACCCACCTTTAAGAAAAGGGTTTGCAATTTTTTCCGAAGAAATGGCATGATTCTTCCCAGCCCATAGGAAGCCTGCTGTGAGAGACCGGAGAGAGTGTAAGATAGGATTAGGTATGGAACCCATGGCTTTCCAAAAATGCAGCAGACTTTGGAGAACTGATCTGATGAGAACCAACCGCCCAACCATCGAGATACGTAACCCACTCCAGTGTTCAATCTTTTCCCTGAACCTGTCAAGCCAGCCACTAAAATCTTTAGAGTTTATGTGACCTGCAATGAGGCGGAAACCCAGATACTTGGTAGGTAGGGTGCCTTCGTGCATGCCTATAGCTGTCTTGAGTCTTCCCCTTCTGCTATCACAAGATTTAGAGAGAAAAACTTGGGATTTGATAGCACTCACATATAGGCCCGTTAGTTTACCGAACTTAAGGAGGAGGTATTTGTACTCCTTGAGTCTTCTACTATTTCCTGCTGAGAAGAGGAGAACATCATCTGCAAAGATAATGTGGGTCATGACTTTAACACCTTTGACTTTGTAGGTTCTTATGAGGCACTTATCTTCCATTGTTTCTATCATCTTGGTCAACCCTTCCATCACCATAGTAAAAAGGAGCGGGGACAAAGGGTCCCCTTGCCACAGACCGTTATAGGATCTAAACATACCATTAGTGCAACCATTAATGAGTATTGAGAAAGAGCAAGTTTCCACACATTGTTTGACTATATGAATCCATCTATGACCAAATCCCATGGCATCCATCACCCTCCAAAGGTATACCCAGTTTACATGATCATAGGCCTTACTAATATCAATTTTCATACAAGCTTTCGCATTCATATTCTTTGTATTAAAATCACTGAGAAATTCTGTGGCCAACAGGGAACAATCAGGAATATATCTACCTTTGACAAACACATTCTGATTAGGGGAAATTATGTGGGGCAGAACCTCTTTCAGCCTATTCTCCAGGAGTTTGGAGATGGTTTTGTAGAGCACTGAGCAGCAAGCTATTGGCCTGAAGTCTGTCATCTCTTTTGCATTGTTGTTCTTGGGGTTCAACTTGATAAAAGAATGGTTAACTGCTCTGACCATTGCTCCTCCTGCAAGGAACCAGTTCACTACATTGCAAATATTCAGCTTCACAATAGGCCAAACTTTATGGAAGAACTGGCTATTAAAGCCATCTGGCCCTGGGGCTTTAGAGTAATGGATAGAGAAAAGCACTTTTTTAACCTCCTCCTCAGTTGCTTCCTTGTTGAGATTATTGTTCATTTCTTGAGTTACCTTTATATCTCGTAGAACACTATCATCAATTGGATGTATGTGGTTGTTGTTGTAGATATTTGTAAAGTAATGGATTGTTGTCTTCACCAACTCTTCGTTCTTGTCAACTGTTTCACCTTTTTCATTGATGAGTTCACAAATAGAATCCCTCATTTCTTTCTTCCTGATGGCCGTATGATAGATTTTGGAATTACGGTCTCCGTATGCTATCCACTTCATTCTGCTTTTTTGCCATAAACAAACCTCTTCTTCTTTGTCGAGTTTCTTGATTTTATCTTTGCCTTTGGCTTCCTCCTCTATGGAAGAAGCATCCATAGGTTTAAGACGAAGATTCCTGGAAGCTTCCTCATAGTTTCTTTTATATTCACATATAAGGTTAGGCAGATTGACCTTTTCTTTCGCCCAAGTTTTGAGAGCTTTTTTAGTGTGCTGGAGTTTTTTAAGAACTCTGAAAAGAGGATTACCACCCACATGGATAGACCAGTAGTCTTTGACTAAGTCGTTGAAGCCGTGCCAATCACTCCACACATTTAGGAACCTGAAAGGACGAGGAGGTTTAGGGGATTGGTTAATATGTACCTTCATCCAAGCGTGATTGCTGAAGTAATGTGCTCCCAATCTGATTGCAACATTAGGGAACATGTCAAGCCAGGCGTTGTTGACTAAACCTCTGTCCAGACAGCTAGATATGCGACCATAGGGGTGTTGTTTATTGGACCAAGTAGTTATGCCATCGATCATATTGACTTGGTGTAAGCACGCTTTGTCCATGGAACTATTGAACTTGTTGAGGATTCTGTCTGGGACCCTCTTGCCTCCATACTTTTCATTGTTCTGTCTTGTGTTGTTGAAATCACCCAACACCAGCCAGGGGATTTCATTTTGGGCCATAGCTTCCAACATAGGACAAAGTCTATCTCGGTCTTTTTCCAAATTTTCACCGTATACTGCTGAGAGAATACAAGAAAAACCTCCTTGATTGAAGCAACTCACACTGATGATCTGATCTATGGAGCTAATAAGGTCAATGTGCCATGACTGGGGGTTCCACCCTATGACTATCCTTCCTTCATCAACTTCTTCAAGGTTGGATGTACTATTCCACTGAGGCGGGAATAAGGTATTAACAAGATCTGCAGTTACTCTTTTTATTCTAGTTTCAAAACAACAAATGACATCCACTTCTATCTCCTTCAGAATTTTCCTAAGCTTCCTTTGTGTCTCCGGTAGAGATGCCCCCCAGACATTCCACACCAAAATTGACATTTAATTATTGATGTTTGATGGCCCTCCTCCACTCTTGGATTTGGGTCAGCCCTTGTTCTTGTTGGCTGCACTTCTCGTATGTCTTGGGCTCCGACTATGAGTATCCCCTTCATTGGTGTGGGTGTCTCCATCATCCTCATGTTCCAGTGCTGCGAATTAGTTAACCATTGAGATACCATGTTTGTCAGCTACCTTCTTAACTGCTTCTGCTGTGTTTGGACTGGATATAGTGTTTTCGACACTGTGACTCGGACCTGCTGTATTAATCTCTGTTGGGATTTCTCCCTCTTCAATTGGTGTGATGTCCGGATCAACCTCTACCACTACTTTCCCCTTCTCTTTGTCAGAGTTAGCAGCAGCCGCAATGAAGACAGGAACAACTGGGGTTGTATCAGCAACTTTGGGTCGGCTTGCTGTTGCGGTACCACCCGTGGTGTTGTGAGATGTTTTGTTCTTGGGCGGGCCTCGACTTCTGCCCCTATTCACTTTTCTTTGTTGTGTATCACTCTGGATGGGTACCTTCATCATCAGTGGATCCGCTAGAGTAACTCTCTCGCCAGGACATCAGCCTGTAACATGTTCGAAGACAAGACACTCATCACACCTGTCTGGTAAGGCTTCGTATACCACCCTTACTATCAAAGCTTTGCCATCCAGCATTTCTATCATGACCTCTTTAGGGGGGGGGTCTGTCGGCTTTCATCTCAACACAAATGTGTGTAGCACCAGTGAATTTTCCCCTCGACATAAAGTCAATCACCTTGGGCTCGCCAACTCCATAAGATATTATAGAGATGGCGCTACGAGTCCAATGTTGGCCTACTTCAGGGAGAGTTATCCAGACGGGAGCGGAGGTGAGGGCTGCACGTCTCAAATCAGCTTCGGGAGTCCATCTGCAAGCAAGAACTAGGTGTTCTTCAAAGAACCAGAGGCCCTATTCCACCGCCACTTCCATGTCAGCTGCTGAGGCGAATCTGGCCAGGAACAGACCACCCACCAACGACGAGAGTTGGAGTTCTCCATTGGGCTTCCAAGCTCTTATCATCCATCCATACAGTTGTTGCAGGGCGGCCTCTTTACCTAGGATCTGAACAATGACCGAGCACTGGTGATACTCGTCCATCGCTTTCACCACAGGTTCAAAAAAATTAAGCCACGGCCTGTTGTCGCCTTCCTTGAAGGTGGGATCCCTGGGGTCCTTCGGCGGTAGCAACGGTTTGAACCATTGCTGCACCACCATGGGTTTGGCCAAGGTCGCCGCCCAAGATATGCCCTTCGTTACGTCAGTCTTCGGATCAGCCCACTCCTTAGTCACAGAGGATGGCGGAGGAACCGCTATGGACATTGGGGAAGCAGGGGGGCATTGGTAGCAGAAGGGTTGGAGGAAGCCGACCTCCCTGGCCTGCCCCCGCCATGAGTCCGCCAAGAGGACCACGTGCGGGAGAGAGGTCGCCGCCGCTACTAACCAGCAGAAGGGTCGCCTCTTGTTTCTTACCACTTGGGTTATTGCTCAAATCATCTTCTCTTTCATATACTACTTAATGAGAGCAATGTGGGATGAAAGTGATAAGATAATGAATCATATCCGATGAATAACCACCATGGTAGAGACATCTAGTGAATGTAATAATGACACACAATATGATGATGAAAACCTAGCAGGGTAAATTGAGAATGTAATCTATCTGAATAGCCAAGTAAGAGAAAGGAAATTAAATTGATAAGATAAGGAAGACTTTAGTAAAACTTGTGAGATCCAAAGTTTGACTTTCAAATTAAGGGAGGAAAGTCACACCACAATAAAGTCATGCTATTGATGAGGACCAAACCCTAGAATGTTTAGAGTTGTAATAGTTCAAGGGTTGTTACTACTGATTTGACCTTGAATACTAGCATCTCTATAAAACAAGATCATGAAATTTACACTATGAGAAGTAAACTAGCACTGATAGTAATCCATGGTTTAAAGGTAGCTAATCTGAAAGGTAGATAAACAATACGGAAATGATTCAGAGAAAATGATAAGAAATATATTTGAAATATAAGAGGTGTGTTTTGAACAAAAGGAGAAATACAATATGAGTGAAGTGCGATATGAAATAAATTCTTGCAGTGATAGCAAGAATGATGAATAATCTATTCGTACCTTATATGCTTCAATTTTAGGGATGTTTATTCTATATGATCAAAATGAGAAGGATAAGTAACAAGAAGTAAGAAGTAATGAATGAGTAGAACAATAAGAGAAACAATGACTTTTAGTAATACATGAATGTTTTTTAGAAGTATGATTTGTTGAAGGTATATGAAGGGATGTAAATTTGTTATATGGATGACTTCAGTATACATGTGTAAGCAATATGTTAACTAAATGTGTCTGATAGTTGTAATCATTCATACCAGTAATCTGTCTTAGTGTTGTACAATTATGGTATGGTGATATGGGTAGAATGATGATGGAATAGATGGATGGCTACCCTAAATAAGGTAGTCTTACCTATTCATTCATATGAATAGAAGGGATGATAACCATATTGTATTTATATGTAACCCTAATGAGGTATAGCTTGTTATACCTAGCTTTAATATAACTAAGTGACGGTAATTGGGCATGAATAGTCCTTGAATGACTAATACAATCATGGAGTACTCTGTTATTGTTTTTGAAACCCTAGTATGCTATAACCCAATTGTTACACCTTGATTTATGTGTGGATTCATACTTGAGAATAGTATGGTATGTGATGGTGATGCTTCACCTTATGCATCCATGATCTAATGGGGATGCCGTGAGTAAGGGTTTTGGTATAAGTGCTAATTAGTAACATTAATATAATTTATCTTATTGTACCTAACTCTAATGCAAATAGCCACATGGTTGATACTCTCTTATGCTAAACATGTGCATTATGAATATCATGAGGGTTAATCATATCTAGATTCCTTGCATGTTTATGTAATAAAGGAATGTTCTTAATGTTAATATAACCCTTCTATGATTAGTTATGAGTATCTCCTAGATCATTAATGCAATATTGTGTTGATCCGGTGTATTATATGTAAGTGATGTTGTTGAGCCTTGTTATAAGACATGCAAAGATAACGATGATCTTCCAGGGAATAATACGATGGTCTTAATGACCTTTGGGCATGGTTGAGCCCTGGATGAGGTGTAATCCTCTTGTGTTAATAAGGGTTGATACCCTGTGATATTATTAAAAGGATTTACATCTTGTGATAATATGATGACTAGTGTGGTCTCATGAATGACAAGTGAATAGTACCATGTGTTGATGAGATGAGAAATTATGTTTCACATATTTATATCTTTTAAAAGTTGTGATTTGAAGAGGAACAAATGGCTCAATGTTAAAAATAAATTTCTAGATTGTAGTATTCAAAAGCTTAAAAAGAGAAAGATACCCTTAGTAAAGGTTATTTGGAGGAATCATCGGTGTAGAAGAAGCTACTTGGGAAGTGGAGAAGGATATGTTTAACAAGTATCCTTTCCTCTTTTAGAAATTTTGAGACAAAATTTTTATTAGAGGGGGAGAATTGTTACAACCTGTTCCTAGCTTTACTTGTAATCCTAGAGTTTTAAGATAATCTTAATTCTTGGCATACTTTTATTAGTAATATTATATTTTGTTCTTTGTCTTAAATTTAGTAACCTTAAATACTTATTTGGGTAACTCATAATAATGACTTAAACATAGTATAAAGATCCGAGTTGGGGTTAACATAGCATTGACCCATACATATGTGAAAGAAGAGAGTTAATGACATTGAAGGAAATAACTAATAAATTATCTTTAGTTTGATAGTATTATCATAATAATAGTTTAGTATTGTAACGATTTTAATTACAAATCCAACAAAAAAAGAATGAATCAAATCAGAGTTAAAATGAGAGAGTTATGCCCTTTTTAGTAAAATGTATTGAGGACCGCGACCGACACTGCGTCAACACCGCGACCACGACGCTGTGTTGACACTACGATCCGTGGTCTACACCGTGACTGTGACACTGCATAGACACCATGACTCGTGGTCTATACCGCGACCGTGATGCTGTGTCGACACCGCGACCGTGGCCGACGCCACCCAAGACAGCAAATCATAAAACGATCATATCTCAAGCAATACTTATTCATTTTCAATGAAACGAAGTGCATTGGAACCGCGATTCAATCCTATATCATCACAAATGACTTGCTATATGAGAGGGCGACCTGGAGGGTGATTCATAGGGCGATGTTTGAGGAAGAACGTTAAGAATAACAGAAATCAAAAGTGGTTGGTATAGATCCGACTTGGTAAGTAGTTTTAATCCTTGATTATTCCTTCTTTTGGTTTCCCCTTGCTCAAAATCCCTTGATCCAGTGATTTGAAGGTTGGGTTTAACCTATAGTCTCATCTTTGACCTAAAGCAGGCCCCGTTTAGGGTTGAAAGGAAGAAGAAATCATGGATTTTTCTAGGATCTTGATATGAATTTGAGATCTTCAAAGATGGGCTACATTTTTAGGATGTTTTCACACCTTAGGGTGAGTGGATACTTCATTTAAATAGTAGATTACACGAAAATCAGTTAAATCATTAATAATTTTCAATTGATTAGTATATATGCAAGTACAACCCTGAATGGTTGATTTGATCTAGCTTTTTCCAGATGATTTGATATGTATTATTCCTCTGTTGTGATGAATTTCAGGTTATGAAATTAGATTAGAAATGAGTGCAATCCATCTAAATGAGAATTCTTAAAGTAGTTGTAGAGGTTACTTGAATATACAAAAATTGTTGTATCATTGAATAAAGAAGTTTATCTAGTTGAATCTCTTTGGTTACGAATGATTGTTTTATTTCTGTGCATATTACATATATCTTAGATAAGATCTTGGATTTCTTCTGATCATATCAATGTTTTCTTGATATATCATTAAGAGCATGGAAACCCTAGTTTAGTTCATTACATGATTTCATATATATATACATATATTCAATTATATGTGAACTACTGAGAGCAGTTCTTATTGAATGATGTTATGATGAATTCAATCCATATGCGAGTTATGTGATAAGTGAATGAGGTAAATGAAACCCTAATGATAGGGTGTTAAGTGAAATAAATATTGTGATTTCAATGTTTCTCAGTTTGAGATGTGGTGATGCTTAACAGTTCAGTTGTGGTAAATGTTATCAGATGGTTTATGAAATGAATAGTTTACAAAGATGAACAAAGATATATTGATGTGATAATTGAATTGTGAATTTAAAGAGTGAATTAGACATGTAGATGCCCTAAACATTATAGAATCCTCACAGGATGAGGCCTGCGCTATGAGGAGGAAACGACTTCTCGATTAGAGGTAGTCCAGATCAAGGTAAGATGGAGCACACCAACAGGGTGCCGGGGTCTTGACCAGTAGGGTAGACTCCTTACAGTTGTGTGGTACCCAACACCAACTGGGGATGTCGGTGGTACCTATGTAACATGTTGAGTGATTAGTGGTTAGTAAGTCCACTGACACATAATATGGCTGAGGGCTTGACTCACCTCCTGAGTACCCAGGTTGAGAGGTGGAGTCTGATATATCCGACTGCTCCCATTAGCTGTCGAGAGGCAGACGTGCTGAGGCCCACTGCAGATGGGGTCTTACTCAAGATATAGGCTTAGGAACCCAGACACACTTCTAAGCCTTGTTCAGTGTGGTCGTAGTTTGTTGTGATTCTTTCACATGTTGTGGTACACCTCATGTGGGTTCAAGGCATAATAAGATGAATGAGAGGTTAAACAAGTGTGCACAGTTATTCAATTATTCATTTTATGTTTTTGAATTATTAGTTCTCTTTATGATCAATCAAACATATTCATATATTGGTTCACTCTTGTTGATATCTAGAGTATCCTGCAATATCTATGATTGTTAATGATTAGACTCTTTAAAGCTTACTGTTGTTATAATTGATATCAGTTGCTCGACAATATATCTGTAATTATATAAGTGCTTTAAATTGTTTCTTTGAAGCACTCATTCACTGAGCGAGTAGTCTCACCCCTCTACTCACAACTTTTAGGGAAATCACATGGACATTGAAGAAGGTCAAAGCATCAGAGTAGATCTACCACAGGAGTTAAGTATGAGATTAGTTAACTTCAGTCAGTCCCTGTCACTCTAGGTCCTTGTATAGATGTGAGAGAGTTGTAAATGATGTTTGTATCTTTGTTTCCTTTAATAAGAGAGAATGTATCTGATTATCACATCATATGTACATGGAAGCGTGAGAAACAGATTGAATGTGTATCATTAATGTTGAGATCATATTAGAGTAATCAAAGCTTAATTCTCTTATAAAGTTTTTTTATGTGATTGGATGTGAGAAAACAAAATGTTTGAAAATAAAGGAAAAAAGGGGAAAAATTGGGAGTGAACTTTGTATTAAGTATAATCCTCAAACTCATGCCCTAATCTCGTGATTAGTGGTAATTGTGGGGCATGGGTGTGACATTTGAAAAAATTAAAGACCTCTTGGATTTTTTAGAAAAATGATCATGCTTGATTTGATTGTATCTCAGTTAATACATTAAATCCAATAGTTAGATATTCAAGAAATATACTACATGTAACACATGTAGTGGCAACATTATACAAAATTGCGAGTCTTAGGTGGCGACGGTTTCCATATAATCTAGAAGGATTTTCTTATGTTCCTCCCACCTTTCCATGGCCGCAACATCAGGATCAGGTACTTCAGAGGTTTCAGGCTCTTTTCTTTTCTTAGAGGATGATTCCACATACGCCTTCGAGTTGCGAGTCTTAGGAGGCATCCTGAAATTAATTGGGGTATGTATTAGATTTATTACTCAACAATTATATTTGTCATTATCATTATGTCATTTCATTATTCTCTTATATCATTTATTAATGTTCTTGATGTTACAATTTATGGAGCATACCTTAAAAGTCCTTATTAGTCGGTCCTTAAGACTTTCTAAATAGAGAGACTCTTTCCTAATCTTATATTATAAAGATGAAGGGAAGGACAATATTCAAATTTGAGATAAGGGGGGGAAATATTCCTATAGAAAAGAGGAGAGGGAATTTCTATAGATGAGAAGGATCCTAATTTAAGGTATGCCCAAGAAGTAAGGGACATTTAGGATATCAGACAGGTAGACTCACACTGCCTTATAGGTAGCCTCGTGATTGCCAAGCAAAGTGGCTCGGAGACTTTAGACAGACCTTAGGCAGATGCTATCCTAGTCACCTCAACCCTTCACATCCCTAACTCAAGGACTACCCTAGACTCATAATGGGGTGAATGAAAGTCATGTGACTATGATGTGTGAACCTTGGCTATGATACCAACTGTGACGACCCCAATTTCTACATACTTTCCTTAGTGACATATACAGATATGCGTGCACTCATATCTATAAATGTCAAAAGGGAAAATAATAGAAATCAAGATAGTCAACTAAAAACAGAGATAATCCAAGATTATGTCCACATCATCAATAATAGCCACACAACACTTCATTCATTGATAAAATATAAAGTCATACATATTAATACTTGAGAAAGGAGAAGAATAAGTATATGAAAAAGGAAATGTGATTATTGCATAGGATCTTATAGTATCCTATTACATCATCTAGAAGAATAAAAACTATCTAACTGAAGTGAATATGATGATAAGTGGAAATCTATCTCATATTATCCTCCATGATCATTATTTAGTGGCTTCAGGTACTTTGATGTGCTTCATATATTGTCAATTGTTCCTTGTACCTAGAAAATACGAGAAACAAATACATCAACAAAGTTGGTACGTGGAATTAAAAGCTATACTATGATGATATATAAAATACTCAAAATTGGAGAAAGAGAATGAAAACATTAATTAGAGGTAGAAAATAAGGAAATCGCAAGTTATTAGCCTTATTTAGAATGAATATACATTACTATGGTGGACTTAGCACAAACATAAATATTGGGCCCTATCCCTGCGTACCTTGTACCATTAGGGAGGTGCTAGTCAACATTAAAGCTTTCCCTCTCTAATAGGGAGTTTAATGAGAACCACTAGTAACTACAATTCACTTATATTCAATTATGTTCTTTTATGTTCAAGGCGGTAAATCATCAATTATGCATAAATATACACATCCATCAATGTATGTCAATTTCATGCAAACAAGTACATATATTTCGTATCCAGCAAAATCTAATCTTATTATTATATCCATATACCTTTAATTCTCAGATCTGAATTCCACAAGTCCTAGGTTATGAGAAAGATAGTAGATCACCCTGAAATATAGTAAAACCCTAAAGTCACCATGGTTTCTCATCAACAACATTAATTATTATTATAGTTAGGGTTTAGGTTATTTGGGATGTCACTTTAGCATACATAGGTTTTAGAGTTGGGGTCTGAGATTAGGGTCATCCAGGTTATTCAAGGACATTTTTGTTATTAGGGTTTTTCATAAATTGTACATAATATTCATGATAAGGTGAGAAAAACTAGAAATTAGGGTTCTTCTAAATTATTGAATCAACTATCTTCCTTAGATACTTTTTTGAGTAACATGATGACCGAGATCATAATTAGGGTTTAATATGTTCCCATGGTAGAAATAAAATCAGTTATAACCATTATTACACAAAAACAATGTATTAAAAGGTCATTAGTGAGTGTAGGCCAAAGTTTTCAAAAAGCGCTCAGATCCAGGTCATGGTTATATTTTATTTAGATATCTTGGATTTTTCTTATGAAAGTGGTATATTTATTCGATAGTTTCTGATAATATTACCATTTTCTAGGGTTTTCACAAGTTCTGACCAATCAGGAAATTTGAAAAAATTAAACGAAAATAAAAAAAGATTTGCGAGCTCTGCCTCGCGGATCATGCGAGGGATACGACCAACCGGACCCTCTCACTGATGTGCGAGCAAGTGCTCGTCCAAAGAAGGTCATGCTTTAGGTGAAAATTCAGGAATGCCCCTGAGGGTCACCTGTGCATCGTGATCGGGCATGGGTAAAAGGGGAAGGTCACCCTTTTGATTGTTGCTTGCACCATGGCTGTAGTGAGGCAACGGGGAAGAGCTGGTTCGATCGGAGATGATTCCTAGGAGGAGATGAGTTACTCTGGCCATTTGGTTGAGTTCAAGGACTCTCGACGGTTTTGGGGAGGTCGAGCTCATCAGAAAAGGTGGTATGGCGTCGTATTCTGATCAAAACAGGCTAACAAAGGGTCGAAGTGTGGAGTTGTGATTTACCTGCCCTCAGGTTGGATTGAGGGAGTCAAAAGCTCTGCGGAGGTCTGTTGAAGTGCTCGCGATCCTCCTTCGGTTCCTAGAAGGCTCCATCCTCGCCGGCGGTGAAGCTCTTGGAGCTTGGCTGCACAGCTTGTTGACCTGACTACCTGGCTGTTCCCAGCTCCAATAGGCGGTGGGAACCTCCTCGCCGAGGTCCCCTGATGGTGTAGCGGTGCCCAATTGGGTGGAGGGTGCCACCGGAGTGAGGGGGAAGTCGAAGTTCGGTGAGCAGGAGGTGCTTGAGGTCAGGGAGGTAGAGGCGATCTCCGTTGCAATTGAGATGTTCGTGTGACTAAAAGGGAGGTGGCAGAGCTACTGGGCTCCTTAAATAGGTGTGGGGGGGTGCTAGAAAGGGAATCCCTAAATTTGGCTGCCGCCGCCACTGAGAGGTGCGAGGACTCGGGAGGTTGTTCTCCCTGATCCGGGGGAGATGGGAGACGTGGTAAGGACCGTTGGACTCGTCCGGGTGAGAGGGAACTGTACTCCAAATCCCTCGAGGTGAAGAAGTGAGGGCTAGGTGTGAGGGGCGTTGGGTGATCGATGTTCTATTGGGGCCAAAGCCCAGTTCCTGTGGGAGGTAGGTGACGAAGTCTCCCCCCACTAGATCATTGATCAACAGCCAGAAGATCTTGGCATAAAACAAGGCTCGTGACCAAGCCTTCAAAGGTTGTGTGACAATTAATGTCACGCATATGAATCAAATAAATCTGCATATGAATCAAATAAATCCCAAACTTAGATCCTAGGGTTTAAAAAGAGTGGAATATACACTAAATTAAATGGGTCATATCTCTTAATTGGTTGACCCAATTGCAATCAAATTTTAGGGGTAGCTTAAAGGTGTTATGATGCAGCTAAGGTGCAAGATTGGAGTCAAAATTCGATTATTGACTATGTCAATTGACTAAATGTCATAATACTTGTATTATTGACTTTATGTACCATTATGGATGATCTTAAGTGTAATTGATAATCCATTTAATCAATTTAGTGAAAGAGATGATTGAGGGAATAATTAGAATAATTAAAATTGTAAGAGAGAGGAACTAATAATATATATCTAAAAACTCACTCTGTCACATTCTCCCCTCCTTTTTAAGAATTTTGTCCCCGAAATTCAAGCAACCTGAAAAAGATATGGATACTTCTTCTCGACCTCGGTCTTTAGCTCCCAGGTGGCATCTGTTTCATCATGGTGGCTCCAGAGAACTTTTACCATTTCAATATGACGATTACTATGAAGCTCCTTTGACTTGAAGTCAAGAATTCTGACTGGGGACTCAGCATATGACAGATCATCCTTCAATTCGAGAGGCTCATGATTTAAGATATGATTGGAGTCTTTGACATAGGGCTTCAGATTAGATACATGAAACACATTATGCATGGCACTATACTGAGGTGGCAAAGCAAGACGATAGACACATTCACCAACCCTTTCTAGAATCTTGAAGGGTCCAACATAACGAGGACTGATCTTTCCTTTGTTCTTGGCCAAAGCTCGAATAGGTCGGATCTTCAAAAAGACATGATCGCCTTCCTTGAACTGATGTTCCTGCCGGTGAGCATCTGCATACGATTTTTGCCTGTCCTGTGCTCGCTTCATCCTCTGCCTAATTAGATCAACCTTATCAGTATACTACTGCATCTCCTCAGATTTCATTAGGGTACGCTCTCCTACGTCGTCCCAGTGTAAAGGTGATCTACATGGTCGGCCATAAAGAGCTTCATAGGGAGGCATCCCAATGCTTGCCTGATAGCTGTTATTATAGGCGAACTCCTCTAAAGGCAAGTAATAGTCCCACAAGCCTTCCCAATCGAGAACACAAGCTCACAGAAGATCCTCTGAAATTTGTACAATATGCTCTGACTGCCCGTCTGTTTGCAGATGGTAGGCTGTACTGAAGTTCAACTTGGTGCCCAATTCCTCTTGGACCTACTTCTACAACTTTGACATGAACTTTGGGTCCCTGTCTGAGACAATAGACGCTATAACTCCATGCAGACGTACTATCTCCCGTATGTAGAGGTCAGCCAACTTAGAAACCTTTGCAGTATTCTTCACAGGAAGAAAATGAGCTAACTTGGTGAGACGATCCACTATGACTCATGCATCTTCGTATCCTTTTCTGGTCCTGGGTAACCCTACCACGAAATCCATGGTGATGTGTTCCCATTTCCATTCAGGAATCTCAAGTGGTTGTAGTAGACCGCCTGGTCTCTGATGTTTGGCCTTGATCCTTTGACATGTCAGACACCTGGTGACGAAATCGACAATATCATGATTCATGCCCCTCCACCAAAACTGACGTTGTAGGTCTTTGTACATCTTCTTCGTACCTGGATGAACTGTGTACTTGGACCCATGTGTCTCATTTAGAATTGTTGTCTTTACAGTTGACTGCTCAGGAACCCACATACAATTCTTGTAACGGAGACCACCATTAAGACTCACAGACAGATGTGTTTGCGGCTTCAACCGGAGAGAAGAGAGCTCTGCAAGACCGGGACTAGCCTTTTGTGCCTCAAGAAGTTTGAAATGCAAGTTGGACGTGATGGAGATGTTATTAACATGTACACGATCAGATAGAAACTACGGTTTCCAGCCCACTAGATCCTCCATGTTCCTCCATTCAGGGACAGAAAGAGATGCACACACTGCCCTTCTCCTGCTAAGGGCATCAGGGACTACATTTGCCTTACCCGGATGATAAGAAATAGTGAAATCGTAGTCCTTTAGGTATTCAATCCATCGACGTTGACACAGATTCAAGTCCTTCTGAGTCAGGATATACTTTAGGCTCTTGTGATTGGTGAAGATGTCGAATGTTGCCCCGTACAGGTAGTGCCTCCAGATTTTGAGGGCATGAATGATTGCAGCTAATTCCAAATCATGAGTGGGATAATTAAGTTCATTGGGTTTTAGCTGTCTAGATGCAAAGGCCACTACCTTACCATTCTGCTGTAGGACACACCCTAACCCATTCCTCGAAGCATTAGTGAATATGACAAACCCTTCGTTGCCAGAGGGTAGAATGAGAACAGGAGCGAACGTCAACTTCTGCTTTAACTACTAGAAATTGGACTCACAAGTGGCTGACCAGATGAAGTGTTCATCCTTCTGAGTAAGCTTGGTTAGAGGAAGTGCAACCTTGGAGAAATTTGGGATAAACCGACGATAATATCCGCCTAAACCCAAGAAACTCTGTATTTCAGAAGGATTATGAGGAGGTTGCCAATCAAGTATAGCAGAGACTTTGGAGGGATCAACAGATATACTACCTCCAAAAATGACATGTCCAAGAAACATGACCTTATCAATCCAGAATTCACATTTTGAAAGTTTGCCATAAAACTTCTGGGTTCGAAGAATGTCAAGAACTGCTCACAAGTGTGCACGGTGTTTTTCCATAGAATCAGAATAGATCAAGATATCATCAATGAAGACGACCACGAACTCATCAAGATAAGGTTGGAAGACTTTGTTCATCAGATTCATAAATACACCTGGTGCGTTGGTCAACCCGAATGGCATCACCAGAAATTCATAATTCCCATAATGAGTTCGAAAAGTAGTTTTAGAAATATCAAAATTCTTGATTTTAAGTTGATGGTATCCAGAACAGAGATCAATCTTTGAGAATACTTTAGCAGTACGAAGATGATCAAAAAGGTCATCAATACGAGGAAGTGGATACTTGTTTTTAATAGTGGCTTGGTTCAACATGTGGTAGTCAATACACATACGCATAGAACCATCTTTCTTTTTAACAAATAGAACAGGAGCTCCCCAGGGGGAAACACTAGGATGAATGAAACCTTTGTCGACAAGTTCTTGCAACTATTTCTTCAAATCCATAAGCTCTGCAGGAGCCATCCTATACGGTGCCCTAGAAATCGGAGTGGTTCCAGGAAGAAGATCTATGGAGAACTCAATGTCTCTATTTGGAGGCAGCCCAGGAAGCTCCTCCGGAAAAATGTCAGGGAAGTCACGTACCACCTCTAGACTTTCTACAGGCCCGCTACTAGGAATAGTCTCTGAGACTAATGCGAGGAAGACTTTACATCCTTTAGAAATGATCTTTTTAGATTTAAGAGAGGAGATTATAATATTATTACAAAATCTACTTCCCCTAGGGATTTTCACAGGATAAGAATGAGGTTGAGAGAGGACGACCGTGTTGTTTCTACAATCAATGTGAGTGTGGTATGTGAATAGCCAGTATAACATCAAAGTTTTCAATAGTTAAGAGAATGAACTCAAAGGGCATATCATGATTTTCATATTTAAGAGAGAGTTCGTTGGTTTTCTGTAGAGTTGTGAGTATTTTTCCACTCGGAGTAGATACGTCCAGAATATATCCCAAGTCCCTTATGTGCAGATTTAATATGGATGCCAGAGTTCGAGAAATAAATGTATTTGTAGATCCAGAGTCAAATAAAGCCTTAATAGGATGACCATTTAATAATACAGTTCCTACATAAGGTAATCAAATTATGAATAATTGTAGGCTTGAATAAGATATTGAATGATAAAGAAATTAGGTTACCTTCACAGAGCTGGTTTGGATTTGCCTTGGCCTCTTCTGCATTTACTGCAAATACCCTGCCATTGCGGTGTCCCTGAGGCTGCGGAGCACCACCCGCATGATTGCCAAAGATGGAGGGAGTGGGGCACTTGGCGACGAAATGGCCCTCCTTCTTGCAGTTATAGCAGGCTGGCTTGGTGTGGCGGCATACTCCACCATGGAAATGTCTACAAGTCTTGCACTTGGGATGATTCGTCCTCGGCTGATTCTGGTATATTTTCTATCCTCCCTTTCCCGAACCTCCTCGTTTCCCTGATCCCTTATTGTTATGTCCAGGATGGAACTTTCTAGACTTGTCCTCTTCAGTTTTGGTTAACCCTAAGTATCCCATGCTAGAAGGTTTTTGCATGCCTTGCTCTCTCTCCTACTTGAGGGCCATGTCTAGGGCTTCATCTATTCTTCTGAGATGAGATGCTATGACTAGGGTTTTTAGGTGGGCGGAAAGGCAGTCAACATAGTGCTCAATAAGACGGTCTTCAATCCTGATGGGTGTATAACCTTCCAGAAGCCTAAACTTCCAGGTGTAATCAGCTACTGAAAGACTACCCTGCCTTAACTCCATGTACATCTTCTCCTTCCTCTTCCTCTCAGCTATGGGCATAAAATGATCCGTGAAGAGGTTTTTGAAGGCTTCCCACTCCATGTTGTCTATTTCCTCACCCCTATTCCCGCCATAGTTCTCCCACCAGATTTTTGCCCCTCCCTTAAGCATATGGGTGGCGAACTTGACCTTCTTCTCATTGGGTACTTCTAGGGTATGAAAACCATTTTGTATGGATAAAATCTAGGCTTCAACCTTGTCCATGACCTTGGGCTGATCCTCCCCCCAAAAGGAATCAAGGTTTAGCTTAATAAAATCTATCACTGTCACTTCTTTCTTCCTAAATGAGCTAGATTCGGGGGTCCCTTTTGTGGCGAGGGTTTCCATAAAATCTAGAAGGATTTTCTTCCGTTCCTCCCACCTTTCCTTGGACGCAGCATCGGGATCAGGTACTTCAGAGGTTTCAGGCTCTTTTCTTTTCTTAGAGGAAGATTCCTCGGAGGCCTTCGAATTGTGAGTCTTAGGAGGCATCCTGAAATTAATTGGGGTATGTATTAGATTTATTACTCAACAATTATATTTGTCATTATCATTATGTCATTTCATTATTCTCTTATATCATTTATTAATGTTCTTGATGTTACAATTTATGGAGGATACCTTAAAAGTCCTTATTAGTCGGTCCTTAAGACTTTCTAAATAGAGAGACTCTTTCCTAATCTTATATCATAAAGATGAAGGGAAGGACAATTTTCAAAATTTGAGATAAGGGGGGAAAATATTCCTATAGAAAAGTGGAGAGGGAATTTCTATAGATGAGAAGGATCCTAATTTAAGGTATGCCCAAGAAGTAAGGGACATTTAGGATATCAGCCAGGTTGACTCACACTGCCTTATAGGTAGCCTCGTGATTGCCAAGCAAAGTGGCTCGAAGACTTTAGCCAGACCTTAGGCAGATGCTATCCTATTCACCTCAACCCTTCACATCCCTAACTCAAGGACTACCCTAGACTCATAATGGGGTGAATGAAAGTCATGTGACTATGATGTGTGAACCTTGGCTCTGATACCAACTGTGATGACCCCAATTTCTACATACTTTCCTTAGTGACATATACATATATCCATGCACTCATATCTATAAATGTCAAAAGGGAAAATAATAGAAATCAAGATAGTCAACTAAAAATAGAGATAAGCCACGATTATGTCCACATCATCAGTAATAGCCACACAACACTTCATTCATTGATAAAAGATAAAGTCATACATATTAATACTTGAGAAAGGAGAAGAATAAGTCTATGAAAAAGGAAATGTGATTATTACATAGTATCTTATAGTATCCTATTACATCATCTAGAAGAATAAAAACTATCTAACTGAAGTGAATATGATGAGAAGTGGAAATCTATCTCATATTATCCTCCATGATCATTATTTAGTGGCTTCAGGTACTTTGATGTGCTTCATATATTGTCAATTGTTCCTTGTACCTAGAAAATATGAGAAACAAATACATCGACAAAGTTGGTATGTGGAATTAAAAGCTATACTATGCTGATATATAAAACACTCAAAATTGGAGAAAGAGAATGAAAACATTAATTAGAGGCACAAAATCAGGAAATACCAAGTTATTAGCCTTATTTAGAATGAATGTGCATTACTATGGTGGACTTAGCACAAACATAAATATTGGGCCCTATCCCTGCGTACCTTGTACCATTAGGGAGGTGCTAGTCAACATTAAAGCTTTCCCTCTCTAATAGGTAGTTTAATGAGCACCACTAGTAACTACAATTCACTTATATTCAATTATGTTCTTTTATGTTCAAGACGGTAAATCATCAATTATGCATAAATATACACATCCATCAATGCATGTCAATTTCATGCAAACAAGTACATATATTTAGCATCCAACAAAATCTAATCTTATAATTATATCAATGTACCTTTAATTCTTAGATCTGAATTCCACAAGTCCTAGGTTATGAGAAAGATAGTAGATCACCCTGAAATATAGTAAAACCCTAAAGTCACCATGGTTTCTCATCAACAACATTAATTATTATTATAGTTAGGGTTTAGGTTATTTGGGATGTCACTTTAGGATACATAGGTTTTAGAGTTGGGGTCTGAGATTAGGGTCATCCAGGTTATTCAAGGACATTTTTGTTATTAGGGTTTTTCATAAATTGTACATAATATTCATGATAAGGTGAGAAAAACTAGAAATTAGGGTTCTTCTCAATTATTGAATCAACTATCTTTCTTAGATACGTTTTCAAGTAACATGATGACCAAGATCATAATTAGGGTTTAATATGTTCCCATGGTAGAAATAAAATCAGTTATAACCATTATTACACAAAAACAATGTATTAAAAGGTCATTAGTGAGTGTAGGCCATATTTTTCAAAAAGCGCTCAGATCTAGGTCATGGTTATATTTTATTTATATAGCTTGGATTTTTCTGATGAAAATGGTATATTTATTCGATAGTTTCTGATAATCTTACCATTTTCTAGGGTTTTCACAAGTTCTGACCAATCAGGAAATTTGAAAAAATTAAACGAAAATAAAAAAAGATTTGCGAGCTCTGCCTCGCGGATCATGCGAGGGATCCGACCAACCGGACCCTCTCAATGACATGCGAGCAAGTGCTCGTCCAAAGAAGGTCATGCTTTAGGTGAAAATTCAGGAATGCCCCTGAGGGTCACCTGTGCATCGTGACAGGGCATGGGTAAAAGGGGAAGGTCACCCTTTTGATTGTTGCTCACGCCATGGCTGCAGTGAGGCAACGGGGAAGAGATGGTTCAATTGGAGATGATTCCTAGGAGGAGATGAGTTACGCTGGCCATTTGGTTGAGTTCGCGGACTCTCGACGGTTGTGGGGAGGTCGAGCTCATCAGAAAAGGTGGTATGGCGTCGTATTCTGATCAAAACAGGCAAACAAAGGGTCGAAGAGTGGAGTTGCGATTTACCTACCCTCAGGTTGGATTGAGGGAGTCAAAAGCTCTGCGGAGGTCTGCTGAAGTGCTCGCTATCCTCCTTCGGTTCCTAGCAGGCTCCAACCTCACCAACGGTGAAGCTGTTGGAGCTTGGCTGCACGGCTTGTCGACCCGACTACCTGGCCATTCGTAGCTCCAACAGGCGGTGGGAACCTCCTTGCCGAGGTCCCTTGATGGTGTAGCGGTGCCCAATTTGGTGGAGGGTGCCACCAGAGTGAGGGGGAAGTCAAAGTCCGGTGAGTAGGATGTGCTTGAGGTCAGGGAGGTAGAGGCGATCTCCGTTGCAATTGAGAGGTTCGTGTGACTAAAAGGGAGGTGGTGGAGCTACTAGGCTCCTTAAATAGATGTGGGGGGTGCTAGAAAGGGAAGCCCTAAATTTGGCTGCCGCCACCACTGAGAGGTGCGAGGACTCGAGAGGTTGTTCTCCCTAATCTGGGGGAGATGGGTGACGTGGTAAGGACCATTGGACTCATTCGGGTGAGAGGAAACTGTCCTCCAAATCCCTCGAGGTGAAGAAGTGATGGCTGTGTGCGAGGAGCGCTGGGTGATCGTTGTTCTGTTGGGGCCGAAGCCCGGTCCTGCGGGAGGTAGGAGACGAAGTCTCCCCCCACTAGATCATTGATCAACGTCCAAAAGAGGTTGGCATAAAACAAGGCCCATGACCAAGCCTTCAAAGGCTGTGTGACAATTAATGTCACGCATATGAATCAAATAAATCCCAAACTTAGATCCAAGGGTTTAAAAAGAGTGGAATATACACTAAATTAAATGGGTCATATCTCTTAACTGGTTGACCCAATTGCAATCAAATTTTAGGGGTATCTTAAAGGTGTTATGATGCAGCTAAGGTGCAAGATTGGAGTCAAAATTTGATTATTGACTATGTCAATTGACTAAATGTCATAATACTTGTATTATTGACTTTATGTACCATTATGGATGATCTTAAGTGAAATTGATAATCCATTTAATCAATTTAGTGAAAGAGATGATTGAGGGCATAATTAGAATAATTAAAATTGTAAGAGAGAGGAACTAATAATATATATGTAAAAACTCACTCTGTCACAGTTCTAGCCATAGATAAGTATGATTGTACATTATATATATAAATGTATATATATGAGATTGTTTTTATTTCCCATGCGGGTACTGTAGTCTTGCTACCCATTCCAAAAAATGTGGTGGCATCATCATAAATAAAACAAAGACAAAATCCCTAAAGAAGCGGCTATTGGAGGGAAAATGAATTATGAAAAAAACTCCACCTAAAGGAACCCGAAATCCCAAATCGAAACCCTCTCCTGTCTCGTTTCTCCCCACAACAAAACATCGTCGTGCTCCTCTACCCACCAAAGTCTGCAACCTACGACTGTGGTGATTGTGGAATGCGTTGGGCTAGCAGTGACGGTGGTATTCTTCCCACAACCGCTGTGTCTCTGCCGTAGATGACCTTCTCCGCTGCTAGTTCTCTACCGTTCCTGAGCGATGGGAAGAAGAAAGCCATCAAAAAAGACAGTGAAGAAGTCAAATAACAAGGATATAGGAATATTAACTGAAGATGATGATTTCGTATCAGAGTATTACGATGATGTGCAGAGTATAGTAGAACAAGTATTTGAAGACATTGCTGACTCAACTCCGAGGAGATCAAAGAGGGACAAGGGTGAAGAAAAACAAAGTGAAACAACTGTGATGGTGAAAGCTAGAAAGGGAAAGAAGAAGGGAGAAAGCAGTAAGACAACTGCAGAACGTGTTGATGCTACTGGACATGAGGGACCAGTGTGAGACCACTCTGAAGAGCGGGAGGTTGGAGAACATCCTGTTGCAGAGCGTGAGAATGAAGAAATGGAAGGTAATCTTCAATGCATGCATAGTTGTATACAAAATCTAACAATGTTGGACTACAATAAAAACACTATTGAGTGTATCTATTATGTTGGCAATGAAAAAGTAACTGTAAAGTGAAAAAAGTAACTGTGTAGACTAATAAGTAACTTACTTGAGAGAAAAGTAACTGGGAGAATATGGAAGTAACTCTTACATTTAAAAAAGTTATTAGATTAGCATAAACGAACCTTTATAAAACTTAAAGAAACTTTGATTACAATGCGTAACAAGGAAGTCTCTATTGAAGAAATGGAGGTTGATGCAGGTGGGAATGAAAAAGGAAAACCTAGTAACAAAGGATCTAATTCCGAGGATAGAAGGAAACTGAAAGGAAAGGAAAAGGATGTGGAAGGTAGTATTGTTTATATGAATACTTGAATACAAAGTGTAATTGTATATTGTATTCATCTTATAGAAATATTTACTTTTAGTAAACATGCTACTGAACTATTGTAGAAATACTGAACTATTACAGAAATGCTAGGGGATGATACTAAACTACTGCACTGTTTACTTCATTTACATAAATATTGAACTATTGCAAGGTGTACTTTATTTAGATATATATTTACTTTTGTTAAACTTGCAATGATATCGTTTTCTTCTTCACTTGATACCCTATTACAAATAAATTTATCTATATCTCCAAAGGGAACTATGCTTGATTCAGTTCGTTAATTATAAATTGATGATTAAATGTAACTGTTAAAGACAAATAGCAACTGTGTGGATAAAAGTGTAACCACACAATAACGAAAGTAAGTATTACATTAAGAAAGTAACATGTAGTGACTTTTTAATATATTTTCAGGTACACAAAATTTGTATCATAGATGCTACATAAAGAGTTACAACAACATACATAACAACATATGCTTTAGCCCAAATCAAATGCAGATGCTGAAGTCAACAACCTTTGCAAATTTGATAGTGATGCCTAATCTTACGGTAGATGTGGAATTTTTAGAAGAACTTATAGAGAGATACATAGAGGATGATAGATTCCTATTAGCACTAGGATTTGAAGAAAGGATAACAATTGAGGATGTAGGGATGATAATGGGTTTGTCTAGTAGGGGTATGGATATAGTTCCTAGGAAGCAATCCCAAATTGTAAAATCAATATGGGATGTTTTTGCTAATGCAACAAAGGGAGGAGGTGAAGATAGTGAAGTTGGAAAAAAACTAAGGGAGAGGGATGTGTGCACTAAGACAATTTAGGGAAGCTTTGACAGGAATTTTCCAAGAAAAACACGATAGAAAACTATCAAAATATGTGTTGTGCATGGATGTTGCACTTGTTAGCAACATTCCTTTTACCAGACACGAGTTACCGAGCCCCAATTTTCCTTCTACATTATTTGGACGATGTAACTTCTACAGGGCATTTGAACTGGGCAAAGTTGGTCCACAATTGCATATTCAAGAGAATGAAGACTTTAAGTGAGAACATAAGAAAGAGGAAAAGAGGGGAAAGCAGTAGAAGCACACTATACACCACTGGATGTGTGATGTGCATGTGTGTAAGTAACACTTTGCATAGTATTTTTGGTTACATAAGAAAGAATATAAATGAATGTTATAATTTTGATTTATACTTTTTTGTTGGACGCAAGTCTGGGCTTACGAGATAACAGGGATAGCACAACCTACTTTCCTTGATGCAAAGCCAAGGATACAGAGATGGGCAATTCCTATTAAGAGGATAAAGGAACTTGGAAGTTTTAGAAACAGATAATGTGAAAATCAGTGTGTACATTATAACATGTGTATAATATAACATGCGTATGTTACATTGCTCAATTTTGTGAACAAGTTTGTACAGAGTTGAAAAGGGACGCATATGATGATTGGGAAGCTGCAAAGTCACTAAAAGATTTGCCATATTACCTTGCAACAAACAAAGCAAGGAGCAAGGATGTAAGTAACAGTTTGGTTACATCCCCTAGAACAAACAAGGGACCATCTACGAACTTGGAGAATAGGGTGTAGAAGCTTTAAGATGAGTTGTGAATGCAAAAAGAATTGTGCACGAGGATAGCCATGGAGGCTTTTTCAGATTTGAGAAATGAAAATGACAAGCTGAGGAAATGTCTAGCAGAAGTGGAGAAAGACAATAGAACTCTGAAGAAGGAAGTTTCGAATGAGATGATTACAGGAGATACTTCTACGCCAACACAAACATTCATTCAAAATGATGTGTTTGATTCGATGGAAGTAGTTAAGCTTGGAAAAAGGGCTGAGGAACTGTAACAAAACGTGTTGGATATGGACCAACAATGCAGTAAGGAAAAAACACCTAGGATAGGAAAACTTCGCTTGAAGAGGAAAGAAGTTGAAGAAGATCCAGTAATAATGGAAGTGGATATAACAAATAAAGAAGGTCATAGAACAAAAAATGTTGGAGGAAATTAAAACGATGCAAAATAAGATCTTACCGCTAAAGAAGATGTGGGAGAAAAGAAAGAAGTGGAAGAGGATGAAAAGAATGATGAAGAAGAAAATCCATCAGAAATAGAAGAATCAAAGGAAAAAAAGAAAGATTGAGTAGATGATGAAGTAAGAGAAGAAGAAGTAGATAGAGATGAAATTGAGAAGGACACTCATAAGCCGATGAAGAAGAGGAACAGAAAGACACAACTAGTTATAGGAAGCATTGAAGAAAACATAAAGATATGAAGGCATGCCAAGGTTAGTTGCATGTTCTTTTTGATTTAACTAATTGTGTAGTAACTATCTCAGTATAATAGTAAGAATGTTAAAAGTAAGTTAACAACGAGAATAGAAAAGTAATTGTTATAATAAAAAAAGTAAATGTGTAGAACAAAAAGTATTACTATAGATCATAAAGTATCTATTGTACATATAAAGTAGCGTTCGATTGCAGAATAGGCAAAAAAGTTTATAGATTATATTTTCAAGGTAACTATATAAAATTTGTATATCTTTTACAAAAACTACTAACATAAATTACATTTTATTGACAAAAAAGAAGCTCCACATTCATTGGATTGGAACACTTCAAAATGAAGGAAAATAAAGAGGATGTAAAGGAATTCATTGACAACATTGATGAAGTGTAAGAAGTAACTTTTTAAAAATCTTTCAATCGCATGTGTTGAAGAAATTAGTTGCTAAATATATAGATTGAATGTCTGACATCTTTACTAATGCGCATGTCAAGGAGAGAATGGAGGTTTGGAAAAGACACTTGGTGCACGGGGAAAGATCTGTCAGCACTGCTGTTCAAAGATAAAATGATGCACTCACTTTAAGAACTGAAAGTAGTAAGTATTAATATCAATGATATGGATTGCTAACTAAATACTGTGGATATTCAGGTTATGGATTGCTTTCTCCAAATGTTGAAAGAAACAACAAGTAGGAGGAGGAGGAGTGGACTGTCATGGCATTTTTTGAGCACCTATGCCCCGGTAAGACATCCAAAGTATTACACTACATTACAATACTTACAATAGATAAAGACACTACAACTTATATCTATGTAAATTACAATTTTGTTTTTATAGCAAAAGCTAAATATGATGGTGAATGACATAACACTGATTGAGATTGATATGTTATCGCCTCTCTTCAATGTACGTGCAAAAGAATTTATGTCAATGGATTCAGTTTTTACAATACTTAACAATGACAACCACTGGCACTTGCTTGAATCAAGCTTTGGAGATGAGGTGCACATGTCTTACAATTCATTGTCAGGAAATAGCAAATCAAGGAATGAAGTCACTAGATGGGTAAGCAAAAAAAGTAGCTCCACTTGTAATCTATTGTTCGCAAACTGCTATTTAATAAACATTTTGTTTTTCATGCAAGTTGGCTTCGTTCATGAGTTCTTCATGGGTGTGCCAGATCGGGGAAGTCAAATGTCACCATGGACAATAGAGTACCCTGAATGCCCACAACAAGATGGAGATGATGTTGACTATGGAGTGTATGTGATGAAGTATCTGGAATGGTTGGTGAATGAAAAGGAGATGAATTTCACTAGTAAAGACATCCCTGCAATTAGGGTAGATATCTTCTAGAGAATGATGAAGAGGGGCAGACTGCAGCCAGTGAAAGTACATGCTGGTAGAGATCAAGAAGATTTAAAAGAAGGAGCAGGTGACAAACAGGGTGAAGAAAAGTATGATGATGTTGTGTCAAGCCTGAACAGATGGCTTAAGTTAGATTGAGTAGAACTTTTGCAAACTAAATGTACTAAAACAATGTGGTTCTGAACTTTTTTTGGGTCGGAATGTGGTTCTGAACTTATGCTTGGGAAATGCTTATGTAGACTCTATAAGATACATATCTAGTCTAAAGATTTCTTTGGTTTGACAAAAAATTGCACTTCTCCGTATATATACCTTTAGATATCTTGGATGTTCTTAACTAGTAACTTTAGATTGCTGGTGATTTTGTATGGATAATGCATGTAATATGCTTCAGCATGTGCTCAATAACATATGGAAGTAACTCTCTGAATTGTAGAGGAATCAAGAGAAATGAAAAGTAACTGTGTGAATATTAAAGTTACTAAGAGAATAACAAAGTCGATCAGTCGACCCTCTCATCTCCCTGCCTCCGTATACCCCCTGAGCAGTGCCTCCCGTCATCTTCCTCGAGTGCTTCAGGAATCCCACCCAAACTCAAGAACCTTGTAACCCTCTTCCACTATGTCGCTTGCCAAGCTGCTATTTCACCCCCAAGTTCCCATCAAAGACCATGAAATAATGGAGCTCCTTCTCCCATTTCTGCTGCAACAACTTCCCATCAAACGTCAAGAACTGATACCCTCTCTTCTTAAAGCGTCACCTCAAGTAGATCCAAGAATGTTGTCCACCCACTAAACACAATACTCTTATCTATGACGCTACTACTACTCAGTTTGTTCAAACACTCCATGAGCTTCCTGACTTTACCAAACTCCTTATAGTTCCCCTTAAAATCAAACACTTCATGAATATTCATGTCTGGCCGTACGGGACTGAGAGAGGTGCATGTCCTCGGAGTCAAGTCGGTCAGTCGACCCTCTCATCTCCCTGCCTCTGTATACTCCCTGAGCAGTCGACTTGAAACGAAAAGTAACTGTGTGATTATTAAAGTAACTAAGAGAATAACAAAGTAAATAATTTGATTGAAAAGTATTTCTATGTAATATAAAGTAAATATTGAATATAAAAAGTAACATAATGATCAAAACACAATAACGATCGTTCCATAATAGGCACGACAATTACATATGTAGAACGACCGTGCCACACAAGGTGCAATCATTAAAAAAAGATAAGACATCCTTTCCATTATTGCTGAATAATGGTGTGATTACTCTAGCTATAAAGTAACATTAAAAAAAAGTAAATATGACAACAAAAAAGTAACCATTCAAATAAAAAAGTAACTGTATCATGTATAATGTAACTAATTGATCTAGAAAGTAACTCAACAATCGAAGAAGATGACTGCAAATTGCATCAAAAACTACGGGCCGCATTTAATTAGTTATATGAACAAAAATAAGACAAACAACTCAAACATAACTAATGCACACAAAACATCTCATGTTAACACAAAGGGTAAGGTATAGTACAAAGAGAAACCTTTTCTCATAAACCTTTATAATAGATTTGAATTCTTGATACAATGTCAGCTCCATTGAAAGGAGAAATAGTTAAACTAAAGTTCAAACAAAGTGTGAATTACAACTGTCAATGAGCACATCTCAATAATTACATTTACATCAAATATTGATATGACTAACACACTAATCATATCCAACACTAAATGGAGGTCCATGATAATCAACTCCAAAAGCAGCAGTAGCAGTAGAACAACATCAGGAAGACAACATTAGAAGATCAGGCAATCAAGAAACATATAAATCTGGAATCCAACAATCTAACGATGTATCCCTGTGAGCTCGAAACCCAGCAATAGCAGCATTAGAAACAAAAACAATATGGTTGAGCAGCACAAATCTTCAATACAGATCAGCCAACCAGGTAACATATCAATATGGAACCCCACAATCTAGAGAAGTGTCACTGTGAATACAATAGTAAGCGTTGGAATAAGAAAATTAAGACAATAACAATGTAAATTTGCAAAATAAATCTATATAAAATGTAACACATATAGCTATTTCTTCAAAGGAAAATTCCTGCTATCATGATTAACGTTGTGTTGTAAGTAACTTTTACACTGTCTCATTTTAGACAAGAAATTTTCAACCCCAGAGTTGTACCACATATCATTCGATCTAGGTCTTCCTTTGGTTTTGGAAACACTGGGAATGTTGACCTTGACAAAAGCAGAAGAAGTAGTATTAGAAGCACTTACACCAACATCAACAACATCTAATTCCGATAGCTCCTTCTACAGAGCAATCAGCCTATCATGATAGATATCTATAGCGTTGTTCCTGCACACTATGTTCACAACTGAATTGCAAGCAGAAACCAGCTAAAGTGTGCTTCTAGTGGATGAATGCATCACATATACTTTGCCAAAAACCAAAGGGTGATCTCTATATCCCTTGCTCCACCTCATATATATATGGTTCAGAAAGAGTGTAAAAGTCACAGCTCTTCAGATAAGATAGAATGTGCCTGCATGGAATACCTTTGAATTCCAACATGAAGCAATTGCATGAAACCATACCAGTGCATGAGTCTTTCTTCAAGATATGAGGAGATTCAGACCCACCAAGATGATACACCTCATAGAAACCTTCGTTGGAGGTTTCCTTTACATTGTACACCATGCTTTGATGAACCTTAGATTGAAATATCTTAAAAATGGACTTGGTATATATACCTCTCATTTGCTCCTCCAAAGGCCACAATGAAGCCAAAGGGAGATCGCTATACTTGTCATCAAAATACCTAAAATTTTCTCTCTCTTGCAAATGAGAATAAATAGTCTCCAAACTACAAACAAGTTCAAATAATGTTTTTCTACTATTGATGTGGCTTCTGAAAATGCATTAAGGCTCTCACTTCTTTGGGTTGTCCTCATGCCAACAAACAAAGAATCCTACATAAAACATGGCACCCACTGCCCCCGCATAGCATACACATCAGCAAACCAACTAATGGACAATAAGCCATTATCTTCAACTACAGAAGTCCATCTCTCTTCAGAGTTATCTATATCATCTACATTCCAGACACAATCATTCAACACACTGATGATTTGATCCTTGTTAGGTATTCCACCAAGTTTATAAGGGAGTTTCTGTAGAATGTGCCAGCTGCAAAATTGATGATTACATGACGGAAAAGCAGTTATAATCGCAGCTCTCATTGTTGGATCTTGATCAGTTATGATGGAGACGAGCTCTTTACTAAAACACAATAAATATGGCCTAAAAACTCAAAGAAATGACTTGTACTTCTCATCCGCCAATAAGGCTGAAGCAAATAACACTATCTTTCGATGCTGATCGACACCACCAAACATTCCAAACACCATTGAATACTTGTGGGTACGGTAAGTCGTATAAAAAACAATGGCATCACCAAAGAGCACAGAATCATCAATAGAAACTAGATCATACCAAAACTGATGAGTCAAGCAACCATTAGAATATTTTTTGATACATAAAAAAAATTTAGAATCCAATTGTTTGAAGCTTGCAAAACGATCTAACACCATATCCACATCATATTTAGACGACTCAATCCTTTGTTACTTAGACGTCCATGTGTTTGTCTACTTGTAAATGTCAACTTTTCATAACCACCAGACTCAGTTGCTATTAATGCTAGTTGTTTGGATATAGGAATGTTTGCTAGACTCATAGAAGAAATCATCTCTTTTTCAGTTTGGTTTAAAGACGAATTACACTTCAAATAACGCAAATGAGCTTCATCGACAAGATCATGATTGTGTTCATCAACAAATGATGTGATAACCCATTTGGAAGATTTCTTGTCTAGATTAAATGGATCATTGCTTTACAACCACACATTTTCACAGATCTATTATGCTTCTTAGATAGATGCTCACTCAAATCACCGACTACATCACAAATAGGGCTCAAGAGCCCTTTGGACCTCTTAGAGCGACTAATATGACCTTGCATATCAAAAACTAAATCTTTAGAAAGCAAAATCTTAGTACCTCGTTCATAACGATTGTAATCTTTCCTAACATTAAACCCAATCATACCAAAATATTTATAATAAAAAGAGATACCATAATCTAAAAATTCGAATTCAATTCCAATTCTAGGAATATCAGTTGTAGACATAGTATCAACAACAATAGACGATCAAGACTGAACGTTATGATCATCACAGTAAAACATATCATTATTAGCATCAATATCTAGACTATGATCCATAACAGAAACAACTTGTGAAGTGAATAATACAGATCAAAACCCATTTCAAAAAACATAAAAAGAGATGAGTTCAGTGAAATGTGACCCAAGTGTGTAAACCACTAGAAAGTATATATCTAATCATCACCGCATATCTGAAAATGATTCCAACAAGAACAAGTAACTATGTGAACTTTAAAAACGTAACTATTTTATAAACAAAGTAAACCTGGGTAATCAAATATAAAAAAGTGTTACATAAAGTAATTTCACTGAAAAAAAGGTAAATATTAATACTAATTGTTAGATTTGATATCTAACAATGCAGCAAGTTACAATAGATATATAGAATTATCTACGAATTGAGAAAAAATAGATGAAAGTTCAAGAAGAAGCTAGACAAAAAGAGGATAGGTGAATGACATAGTGCAGGATGGGGAACCCCCGATCACCAAATTGATTGATAGTCCGACACGTATACAAAGAAGATCTAGGAGAGGAGTGTGATGTCTTACTTGGTTGTCAGTTAAGCAGCGTCGTCCTGATCTCTGAGTACAATGCCAACCACCTGCTCCACCTCCTCGACCACTTGCTCCACCTCCTCCCAAAATGAATAGTATGCCCGAAACCTGGATCATAACATTTCTAGAATCAAGGTATATTACAAGTGTAGCAGAGTGAATAGACGACAACATGAACAAGTGTATTCGATTTCAGATTGCTATCAAAATGAAAAGAAGAGCTTTGCGGGAAGAAAATAGATCGGGCTGGAGACCGAGGAAATCAAAAGAATGATCTTTCGAAATAGATAGGGAGAAGGTGTCAGAGAAGTAGAGGATGATTCTTACTTGATAGTCAACTAAGCAACATCGTCGTCGTCGTCAATGTTATAAACCTAGGCCTCATCGCCAAAGCATGAACAAAAGTTCATAGGCCACTTTCTCTTCATACAAGAACCACAAAAACACGGTCTTTTTACTAGGATGTGACCAGATTTCGACAAGATGAAGACCGATTGCTGCGGTGAAAGAGGGATCATGGATAAGTCTTCGCCTTTGGTTGTGAGGTATCAGTATTGGAGCGCGAGGATCAAACGAAGCAGGAAGCGGAGCGAGAAGATTTGTGGCAGAAATCAAAGGAAGCAGAAGCCAAGACAATAAAGTTAGAATATTTACAAACACTGCCATCACATTTTTTGGAACGGGTACCTAACTACAGTACCCACGCGGGCAGCCAATGAACATTATATATATATATATATATATATATATATATATATATATATATATATATATATATATATATATATATATATATATATATATATATATATATATATATATATATATATATATGGCTTATCTTTAATACCCGCGTGGGTAGAATGATTTTTCACTACTCGCACATCTAAAAGTGTAACTATATGGTATACAAGAGTAACTCTAAGATTAAAAGAATAACTGTATTGATAAAAGAGTAACTCCAAGAACAAAAAAGTAACTGCGTAGAAAAATATACAGTAAGTAAATATATAGACGTGTTTTTTAATTTGGGGGGGATTGATATTATTTTTGAATGAAATTTTTTGGGGAGCTAGATAAAATGCTCCTCTACAATTACGAGTTTTGTTTTTTGAAAAAAAGTGACGGAAATGGTGGGCGGGTAGCTACCCATTAGCTACCCGACGAGTATTAAATAAATCCCCATATATATGTATACATATGTATGTATATATATGTATGTATATATATGTATATATGTATATATATGTATATATATGTGTGTATATATGTGTGTATATATATGTGCATATATGTGTATATATATATATATATATATATATATATATATATATATATATATATATATATATATATATATATATATATATATATATATATATATATATATGTGTGTGTGTGTGTGTGTGGGTGTGTGTGTGTGTGTACATATATATGCATATATATGTATATATACACACATATATATACATATATATAAATAAAAATATAAATAAATAAATAAATAAATTATATATATATATATTCAGGCTAGAATACACTAGAGTGTATAGATCGCACGAATACACTCAAATGTGTTTGCATATCAAGACTATTTTTTGCAAAATGTAAACCATTGATCTTCACCGTCATACTATAACAAAATCGACGCGTGAAACTAATTTGAAATGTATAATTTTTGCAGTCTTTATATATACATATATATAAATATATATATAAATAAATAAATATATATATATATATAATATATATATATATATATATATATATATATATATATATATATATATATATATATATATATATATATATATATATATATATATGGGCCCATCTTTATTGCCCGCGCGGGTAGCTACCCGCCCACCCTTCCGATCATTTTTTTTCAAATTTTTTTTTTCAAAATTGTAGAGGACTATTTTTTCTAGCTCTTCAAAAAATTTGAGCCAAAAATAATATCATTTGCCCTCCAAAATAAAAAAACTCGTCCTTATATATATCTGCTGTATATTTTATACAGAGTTACTTTTTTGACCAGCAGAGTTACTTTTTTGACACCATAGTTACTTTTTTTACAGCAGAGTTACTTTCTTAGCTAGGAGAGTTACTTTTTTTACTGCAGGGTAGCAAAAATCCATGCTACCCGCGCGGGCAATGAATGAACACCCAATATATATATATATATATATATATATATATATATATATATATATATTCAGACTAGAATACACTCGAGTGTATAGATCGCACGAATACACTCAAGTGTGTTTGCATATCATGACTATTTTTTGCAAAAATATAAACCATTGATCTTCACCGTCATACTATAACAAAATCGACGCGCAAAACTAATTTGAAATATATAATTTTTGCAGTCTTTATAACATGACCTATAAATGTCCAAATGTGCTTAAATTTTGCGTATAAGCTATTCACAAGATGTGTAAGAAGATCAACAGATTAGATTTTTGAAAAAAAATATTACATTATGAAAAACTACTTGAGTGTATTTTACTTCAAATACACTCGAGTGTATTCTACTTCGAATACACTCGAGTGTATATATATATATATATATATATATATATATATATATATATATATATATATATATATATATATATATATATATATATAATGCGTGACATTTCTCAATTGGAGCAGGCGAGGCAGTATTTTGCACCACGGTCCACACGTTATCTTTGCTTGGCGTGATTAGGATGCCTGCCACATTATCTGTTAGATGAAAAGACGTTACTTACTCAACTAGTGATGAATCTTGCAAGTGACCTGATCTTTCATCCCAGTATTGGTCATGTCTAATATAGTGTAATCGAAAAACCATTTACCTCCTTGTCTGTTGTCGTAGTCCTGAGAACAAAAAGATAATTTCACATTTTTCTTTGAAGTCCCTCTTGGATTTTTATCTAAAGTCAGTAACCATGTATCTCATTGATTTTCATTTTCCGTCACTGCATTGTCCAACTCCGGAAAGCCATGAACGAATGGTTTTATACTATCACGTCATCAATGTGTGTGATTCGTCCCCGGTATTGTAGGAGCCACTTATGAGCGAAATTTAGAAAAGTAAACCCCAAAATATCAATATTGATGTATGGCTATATGTATTAGTTCATTCTTGGGAATAAGGGAAAAATAATCTCTTCTTCTTCCACAACTTGTAATGGAAGTTGGACGTCCTATCTGGTATAAAATCAAGAATAATTATTTGTTGATTCGTACTTTGGTCTTTTTTTTTTGAGGGCAAATGGATCGATTCATTACTTGTAAGCCATACGGCATCTACAATTTGAGTCAAAAATACAGCAAGAGCAAACAAAGATCAAGTTAACATCACTGCAACTCATATCGGAACGAGAAAAGAACGCTTCCGCATTGATTCTTCTTCCTTGATGCTGTCTTAAGAAGCTTTCCACGAAGAATTCCTTCGACTTGAGCGTGTAGTAGTGATAGAGAGCCTGGATCTGTGCGGTGCTCCGATGAATCATCTTCTCAAAGGAAGCCATATAGCCAAGTAACAAAACAAGCCACAACAACATGGAGGCACAAGCAAACAAACGCTGACAAGCAGCGAGCAGACCAACGCTGACAAGCAGCGAGCAAACCTTTATTAAAAAGGACTGACAAAACGCCACCCCGGCGTAGTAACACCGGCAGAATACCTGCCTTAACCTAATAACTCAAAACTTGCAAAGAAAACGAGAACACATAAAGAGGAAAAGGGGCTCGAAGCCAGCAGAACTGTCGATCAGCAAGCCACCAGCACTACTTCAGATCCAAAGACCCGGGAAGAGGTTGCAGCTGTAGCACAGCCGTCCCAAACCCCTCCGTATGCAAAACCCGCCCAGCCCAAGGTAGGCGCTCCGCACAGATGATCCAGGCAAGAGGAGAAGAAAAAGACGTTGGGAGCCTCCGACCGGAAGCAGATCGCAGGAATCGAGCCGAGGAGCTGACCCAGGGGGAGAGGGGTTGCGGCCGACCGCCGTCGAGGCCCCCTCCCCCGAGTCCGTAGCCGCAAAACTCCTCGCCCTAGATCGCGCTCTCAGTCGCTAGAGCCGCTCATACTAACGTGGTTTAGTTGTTGTGAGACTTTTCAACTTTTGAAAAAATAACTCACTCTAATTCGTACTTTGGTCTCTTAATTAGAAAACACTTGGATTTGCATATAGGTCTCTTAATCATGTTTGAAGTAGTCTTGAGTTGGTACGAATTAGAAGATTATAAAATCCCGAGTGGACCCGTTAGTTTGAATTTTCCCATACAACTTGGATGTAAATTCAGACTTTATTATCAAGATTTAGTCTCAAGTGGCATCTATGTCGCACAAAAAGACATGCACTTATCTACAAACAAGAAAAAAGATTTCAAAACTCCAAATTCAATTTAATCCTTGTCTTATATGCTAATTTGTCTTATATGCAAGATTGGGAACTGCAACCACAAACAGATTTGGTTGCCAAACAACCCAATTTAGGTTACTAAACAGAATCAAACTCAAACCAATTATATAATCCTGTATTTAATGTTAAAAATATAGTTTTATTTATGATGGGATATTTATAAGAGTTTGGATATTATCGGATTCGATGGAATTCAAACTTTATCATGTGAATCTGATAGAAATCGGACGGGATCAAGTATCAAATATATCGGTATCCACTGCGTCCTCGATTTGTTTACATGTGTCGTTCACGAATCACAAACATTAGTAGAGTGGTGATATAATACCGTTGTTTAGGATTGTGTTGCTCCTATCAATGAACGGGTTAGACAATATAATAATTGAATATTAGCGAGATACATGATTATTAAATTTAATTAGGAATGCCGGAGGGAGTAGAAACCGAGAAGTACATAGTTCTAATTTATCTTTTTTTTTCCTTCATATAAAGTCCATGTATTATAATATGAAAAAGGATGTTTACAAACAGAACGACAAAAAGTATTCTAAAATGTGGACATCAAACATAGATGTTGTCCTGCTGCCCTTCACCAAATCTTGATGAAAACAACTAAGAATAGAGTAGAAAATAAATTATACGCGAGAGACACCCCTTAACATAGGCCTCAGCGGAATGAAAATAGATGTAACTAAGATGACATGGTTATGTCAATGTGATGGTCATAGCATTAGAATCATGTGTCGTCTACAATGATGTCTTCCAAGGAATAGCATCCTCCGCCATGGTGATCTCCAAACATGTTACCTTGATCGTCTTCAGCTGTTGTCACCTGGGTTGATATTAATGTTTGTTCTGCAATGTAAATATAAATATAAGGAATGTTCAGTATCAATTAGCATATGTTGGGTAGGCTTTGAGATGCTATTGAATTTCCTATTGTTTCTCTCTAGTCAGATATTCCAGAAGATATGTATGACTAAGTCTACAGGGGGAAATCTAGTATGTTGTGGTAAGGGCTTGATCCTAGTGATAAAAAAGGGTTGGAGGAGGTAACTAGTGGCTGTATGTGGCGGGAAAATTTATATAGACGATATAGCTTGGTGGAACAACGGGTGAAGAGATGGCTGGTTTCTTCATCTTTCTCGCATAGACAACATTTGGTTGGCCAGAAAAACCTCTACTGGTTAAATGTTGGTCTGTTGGGATTCTGTTAAATGAGAGTAGTCGGTAGAAGATTTTAAGTTTTTGGGACCATTTAGTTTTTCAAATGCAAGTCATATCTAATATATGTCCCTCATAAGTAAGATACATGTAATCTGCTTTCGGGGAGTATTGTTGTCCCCAAATCTAAGAAATTCTATTGTTGGTGTTGAATTCAAGTTTGTGAATTATATCTCTCACGTGTTGTCTCTAATATGATTTTGAAGATGGATTTTTTAAGAGAGTTTTGCGTGTTACTAATGAGGAGTTGGACAGCTTTTGCAATATTGAGATGTTTAAGTGATGATGGGATATAAAAGTGTATGTTTAGATTTTGAATAGTGTGACGATGATACCATAGATCCACCCAGAACTTAATATTATGGGTTCATATTTTAATAGAGTTCTAATTTATCATTAACCCGAAAGAAGCTATCTCTTGTTCTCAAATTACGAGAGGAGATAAGAAGGTAAAAGGTTTTTCATTATAATATTAGTTTGGAATAGTGGGAGAACGATGAGGTCGCTTGCATTTCTGCGCTCAACATCTTTTCATGTGATAGAAGATTCTGCGGGCATTCTAATTACGCCAAGCAAGGATAGCGAGTGGTGCAGAATACTGCCTCACATGCTCGCATTGAGAAATGTCTCGCATAATCTCTCTCTCTCTCTATGCTTGTGTGTATGTGTATATATATATATTCTATTTGGCCTAAAAAATCTCCTATGAGTTTTCATGAACATAGTGAATAATGTCTTCTTCTCATTCCTTGATGAGACTGTGATAGTTTTCCTTAATGATATAATGTATTATTATGCAAATTGGCAACAATATAGGGTTAATCCTAAACAAGTTGTTGAAATACTAACAAAAAAGAAATTCATGAAAATAATATAACGATTGAATTCTATATCGAGGGAGTTAGGTTCCAAATAAATGATGATATAGATTGGAGTCATTATGTGGACAACAATTCTATCTTCTCATGATGGGAAAGCTCACAAATATACATTGTAGTTTGAAGCTTCTGGGTTTTTGTGGCGTATTATTGGAGATTCACATTCAAATCCTTAAAATTATTAGGCCTCCTAGTAATGTTACTATAATTGATGAATTATGATTCTTGTCTTGTACCTATGAATCCATATTTTAATAAATTTAGCACAATCTCAATTTTTCACCTCTATTGACTCTATCTTCTTGACATGAGGATTTTTTCATTTAATTGATCAACCAAAATGGATTAGGTGTGATTTAATGCCAAACAATAAAGCAGTAGCATGCTTGTCCTGACAAATCATGCCAAATGAGATCACACATACCACAAAATGTTTTCAACCTGCATCTGTCTTCACTACCTTAACATATGCAAATACTTTACGTAATAATATTATTATTATATATTGCACATAGAAAGATCTAGATCTCATAAATAAGATATTTCTAAAATAGTTCAAAAGTTATTGTTTAGATGCGAATTTTCACCTCGACAAAGAAAATGTGATGATCTGTTGTAGAGTAAACAAAGATTAGTGTGTGCATCAAATTCTACATTATAATGGACAAATAACAAGACCATGTATAAATATAATCTCAACTTTTAAGTAAAAGAATTATAGGCAATAATTCTATATCATATCTTCCTATGATTGAATTACTTGTAAGTATAAAATTTATACTCAGAATCTTAAGGAACTCTTAACCTTGGTTGATAAGCCTAAATCCATCTTGTATAACAACACTAGTGGAAAACTTTGGTACATGTGTAGAGTATGGGGTTGAGAATAGTCTTAATTAAAAATAATAATATCATAGCAGACCCACAATTCTACATATGTATTTTCATCTGATCATTAGTAAAATGTGAAGTGATTTACAATTACTCTTATTGTCATTATGCATGAACAATGACACTTTTTATATTATGTCTAAGTGTTTAATCGTCTAGAGGATCAAACGAAGATCATTAACATCAAGGAGTCATCCTACAACCTATTTAATTCTTTAGATAGAAATGGGAAAGAATAATGAGAATTGTTGCATTCTATTTAGCTAGAACAAACATGGGGTGCAGTGTAGTTTGGTTTATGATAGATGTAACACCTCATCCACAACAAAACACGATTACATGCAAATCAGCGGATTACCAAAAATCACGGGAAATTAAAACTTATTTACAACAAACACCACAAGATGAAGCATAGTACATCTGAGCCAACACTTTTCATTTCATAACATCTTTACAGGGTGCTACAACATAATTTCCCATCATCTCTTTACATGAAATTATTCTTTGTCATGCTGCTTTACATCAAGATATATACTAAAAACCGTACATCGATCATTATACATGAAACATCGAAAAGCTCTCCCGAAGACCTGAGTGTACATGGACGACACACATGACTCTACTGCTAGACACTATCTATCCCACCGGGTATGATACCTCTGCATATCATCCATAGACACATGATCTTCATCTCACCAGGCACCTCCACCTAAAAAGAGTTATAAACTAGTGGGGTGAGACACACAGCCACAACAAGAAACATAACCCTCTACCAACATTATTATGATCACATATAACAGATATAAGTAGATTATAAGAGCAGTATACTAAGCAGGGCTAATCTTACCACCAATCTTACCAAGATTTTTATGAGGCCTGTAACGAGATGTTCTTTATGGAACATGATTGACAAGATAAACTTTATAGGAACTCATCGCATGATATAAGGTTCATATAATAAACTGCAGATTATAACTAGAGCACTATACAGATAAAGCCTCATCCAATGTTTTGTATTTTCCCTGAGCAAGATACTATATGGCTTGATTACGAATTATTATGCCCTGAGGAAGTGAGTTGTACCGCTCAATTCCAACCTTCAGCTGTGAAGCCCAAATCCGGTGCCATACAAGGTCAATGGATGATCCGGACTCCACAACCTCTCCTTCTCGTGGTCAGTGCACGATAACCAACAAAGTGGCCTGAGCCATAGGGTCAGTCCCTCAAGCTTCCCTTTCTCTAGCCCAACTTGGTATAAGTCTCAATACTAGTATACATTTGAGCCACGAGCCAATTCACCGTTCTCCCGAGCCATGAATGCATTCATGCTCTATCACACTGAGCCATGGGTCTGTTCACCATGCTCTATCACACTGAGCCATGGGCCTGTTCACCATGCTCTTAAACACATCTTGAGTCTACAACTGTAGTTTCATTCTAATCCTCCTATTTTCAGCTAGGAGAAACCCCGCATATTTAACAATATGTGCTCCGGGTAAATCTCGCAGGAGAACCCTTTTCACCATCACCTAATTACTAACGATGATGGATCTATGGTCAGGGCAAACTACATGAGAGATTCATCTGTAAATAGTTAATGTATTTTAAGTAGATTTTTGGGGCAATCAAGTTGTATTAAGCAACCACATAAAAATATGAACAACATTAGATTTATTACATTGGTGTTATATTGCTACTGCTATTTCCATTTCCCTCAACAATCATCACATTGCCATGGGATATAAATCCCTCACATCATCTCATAGTGCTACTGCCTCTCAAGGCTTCATTATCATGGGATATCAATCCCTGAGTTCATCACATTACACCAGTGCCTCTCAAGGCATCATTAATCATCATTAGGGAATATCAATCCCCTCATGTCATTACTAGAGGATCACACCTCAACAAGCCTTTCTTATCATACAGGTGATACATGATATCTCATCAACAAGACATATCATTATTATTCAGTCATTGCACATTCATCAATTGCTACATAAAGCACATAATCATATAATCACCATATCTCTTACTTGGCTATGAACTCAATATACCTCCATAGTTAGCTGGCATAAAAAGAGATAATTGAATTACCAAGCATAGAACATATCAGGATTATCATGCTATCAGGAATTTAGGTGTAAAGAATTGGAACATCATCCATGTTCATATATACATGAGATTTAAGGTTGTATATGCAAGCAATGCAATTACATTATCATTACCAAAATGTGAGCACCCATCATGCCCCATATCTCATGAGCATATCTTTGATTATCATATCATCAAGATTAAGGTTTATACATTGGTATATTCTTTCATCATTATGAACATATGTAGATTAATGTCATGACTGGTGTACTCATCAATACACCACAACTATCAAGTCAGGGATAACCCACCATATCCCGCGTCTTCAGCTATTAAACACATCATCCCTAAGGATTATCTTAAGGATCATACACCATGACCCACCATCCAACCTTATCAAAGGTTCAGGTATCATTACCCATAGATAACCACTGCACAAAGGTCCACAACCCATTTCATATTGTCTCATCATACTTTTATTATTAAACATGAGCACACATCATGTCCCATACTTGTGGTCATATGACTGTGTCACATTATCATGTGTAGTAGCATAATATCCTTCCAAACATATCGGGTTCACAACCTATCATCTTATCTCATTATTAACATAGGTGCAGGGTTCAAGGTGATTAAACCATATCACATGTATCATTGTTATTAATAGAGATGTGACCACATATATTAGCTATATGCATTTCGGGTCATCAGAACCCTCACCAAAGCTAGAGGGCAGTGCCATACCTCACCAAATGATGTTCCCGGTATAGCAATACCCTTACCAAAGGTATAACGGCTAGGATTTCCAACCCTAAGGAAACTCACCACCATGTCGGCCAACCACTGCACATCCTCTAACATGCATCAAGGTTCCATTAGCACTCATGGTGTCGGGCAACCATCACCAAGGTATAACGTGCACCACTACCATGGCTATCAGCCAAGGGTCTAATGTGCACCAAGCTAGGGTTAGGGTTAGGTTTTACTATCGACTAACCTTCAACATGAGCCATATTGACCAAAGGGGTGTCGCCCAAGGCGCCCCTATTGTGCAACCATCTCAGCATCATCCAAGGGTTAACCCTATCGGCTAGGGTACCCATGACGCCCACGAATGGTGTCGTGCATGGCCATGAAGCATCATAACGGCCAGCATCTAGGGTTAGCATTTCGGGCATGAAGCCATATCGTCCAACACTTCATATAAGTCAAAGCTCAACTACAACATGGTGGTATCGGCCAAAGCCATCCTGGGGACCATACTATATCGCCCAAGCTCATCTAAACAAGGATAATGACCAAGGCTATTTCGGGCACCAAGCTATCAAAGCCTATCGGCCAAGACCATGTCAGGCACTAAGCTAACTTCACATAACGTCCAACAACATCTCAAGACAAGGGGGATATCGTGCATCCTCTGTACATGGATTATCGTCCAATCATATCTACTATGTGTTTTGGGCAGCCACCAATATAAGGTGTATCAGGCAGGGCACTCAACATAGTGTATCACCCATCCATCATCTCCACAAGGGATATCGGCCAAAGGACCATCACGGCCACCAACTAAGCTTTACTAGGCATATCGGCCAAGGATACAAGGATCAACCTAATGCCCAAGCAAGCATATCTACCAAGGATTCCACCTCTAGAACATATCATGCAACAAGGGTAGACAACTCATGTCGCCCAAAGCAACTCTAACACCCAAGCTAGGGTTGAGGCTCTATATCGGCCAAGATACAAGGATCAGGGTTGTGTCGGCCAACTACCAATTCACTTATCACCATGTCGGGCAGAAGGGCATAATGACCATAAGATCCATAAAGAGTTAACATATCATATCATCCAAGACTTAACCCTAATGAGGGTATCAGACAACATACTCAAAATGTCACCAAGGAAACACATGTCGGCCACGAGCCCATCCAAGGGTCTAGCAACCATGTCTTCCAAACCCTAACTCTAGGGTGGATAAGGGATATCGGGCACCAAGGTAAAACTATTACCAACTCATCATATCGTCCATACATCTAGGTCATAGAATCACCTTTCAAGTCCAAAGGAGATAAAGGGGTGTTTCCATAACTATCAACCGAAGCATAAGCTATAGAACAAGGTACTGTATCGGGCAAGCAAGCCATATCGGGCAACCTAGTTGTATCGGCCAAAGACCCACATCGTGCAAGACACATTCAACCTCTATCTATCAAGTACAAGAAAAACAACATATGGACAGTAGTAAAAGATAACCATCTCTATCAAAACAGATCTCATGGTCCACATGCATAAACATCATAAAGATGGATACCAATTTAAAGAACAAGATCAATATATGTGAATATGGAGAGTATACATAATAGAGATGGTTGAGAGTTATGTAACTCGCCTTAAGAGGATATCAATGAAAGGCACAAAGCTCCATGATCCAAACACCAAGCAAACGTTCCCCTCCAAGAACATCACCCATCCAAAGCTCTAAACATGCCTTTGGCACCATCAACATCACATCAAGAAACAAAGGAAGAATAAGAAGAAGATACCATGGTTATGCATAGCTCAAGAAGAACAAAAGAGGGGAGATAACCACGGCCTTGCCTTCTCACATCAAGGGCCTACACATGACCGAGAGGGGAAGAGGAAAGTGGAGAAGAAAGCACAAGGAAAAGCTAGCAAAGAAGCATGACTCACCAAGGTCGGATCTTGAGCATGGAGTTTCCACGGCCAAGGAGCTTGCCCCTCCATGCTCCATGGGAGTCTTCCTTAGCTCCCAAAGCTCCCATGCTCGTCCCATACATGTAGGGGAAGGAAGGTGGCCAAAAAGTATTGCTTATATAAGGAGGAAAGGAGTTATATACACCAAGGAAGAGAGAGGTAGCAAGGGAGAGGTGTCATAACCACATAAACCAAGCTGCCACTTGCTCTAGATGATAACACCACTTGTTGCCACCCTAGCAGCTCATGAATGGCCTGGTGATACACTCTAGGATGTGTATCATGCAGATGGGAAGCTGCCATGGCCGATACACCCCTCTTGGGCGACACACCTTCAAGCCCTAGCGGATACACTTAAGGACAAGGTGGCATATGTGACACATATATGTTATAAGGACCATAGAGAGATGTCACTCCTAATCTATCAACCAAACAAGGTGCCCCTACCTCCATCCACGTTCTAGATAATGACAAACAGAAGGGAGGTGACTCTAGAGCTGATAAATTGTATATTAACCCTCCACTTTGCGTAATTTGCAATTTACACCAAAACTAGCACATAAAGCATAAACATCATCCAACCAAGCTTAAACTTGGAACGTAGATCATCCACAAGGTGCCCCACAACATCATTCTCTTTATAATGATTCAAGAGAACTAAAGGCATGCTTTACATGTGACATATTGCAATATAGCCCCTTACTTTGGTTAAATTGCACTTTGGTCCAAAACAAACAAACATTGCTCAAACAACATCCAAACGGGACCAAACTGGAAATATGAGCTTGTCACATGATATCAAAATATCTAGAGAGATTAGATTAAGGTTATAAGCACCTTTCATAAGCAAAGCAAAGTGGGTTAGCCCAAAACATGGGTCAGGGTCCTTATAAGTCATAAACCCCTAATAAGGATTTCGTCCCCGAAATCCTGAGCAGAAAGAAGATGGGTGTTACTTGAGCATCGCATCATACAACTCCACAAAGCTTCTAAGTGTCACAAATCTGTGACCAACATAGTGGGTCTTTCTCAGAGCCATCACAAGGTTTCCTTGTAGTGGGAACAGACCCAACCCTCTATCATCATCATCCTTTATCTGGTACATCCTTTGATACCAGAACATCACATGCAACTCGTATTACATAGGTATCAGTTCCTTCTACTGATATATCACATTCCTTGTTACGTTTTCATTGTGCTACTCTGATCTCACATGCTTGATTCTTAATTATCACATAACTAGTAGTCACCATTCTTCTGTCATCTATGTTCCATCTGTTCCATCTCCTTTCACATGGGATGTCTCAAATCCAAGGGAGATTTTTCTCATAAGAGGTTATCACAAGATACATACTCTACCAAACACATGCATAAGATAGGGCTCATAAGGCACCTCACTATGTATCGCTCTAGGCTCAACACAAAAGGAGTTAAACATTTTTGGGTTAAACAACAACCACATCTCAGTTTCAAGCCTGTCATGTGTTCATGTCAGCCCCCAAGAGCACAACGAGTACCAAATCGGATGGTAACAGATATGCACTATCCCAAATGATCATGATATGATTCTCAACCCTTGTTCGTCCATCTCTAACCGCTGCACGTACCGCCTGGATCTTTCATTACTCAAAACTTAGCGAGGAGTTGTCGAGGAATCAAGCTCAACATGATAAACTTTCCTAAGATGACCTCACCACACTTCCTTTTTCTTGGGTGCATACCTTCCGATGTCATGTTTATGCGGAGCATAAACCCCTAACAGGTGATATCCATAGTATAGGCACTTAGCCAGGTTGAATCCAAAGCCAACTTCTCCATATGAGACCACTTCACACCTTTCCAAGGATATCCATTTCTGGGATTATCTCGATCCCTGATATGTCAAGTAGAAAGAGATTTGCTTGACTATCAAGTCGAGGAAAAGTAGGGATACGAGAAGGATATATCTCATCCTGCACAACCAGGTCATCAACAAGGTGCTCGGCAACATGCTATCTCTCTCCTGACTAACAAGAAGGAAACATCTACCAAATGTACTACAAGCGCTCAAAGGAGGGTACATATGAACTGGATCAACAGAAGCAGATAAGAGGTAATAAGGAGACAAGGCAGAAGGGATTAACCACATCCATCCTGTTAACACACACTGGTCATCTCACCGTCCCTAGTCAGCTCATGACCTCGAGATCCAACTATTGCCTGTTACCATCTTCTGCCTGGTCAAACCATCCGGTCCTCACTTGCTTATCCTTTCCAGCATTTCTTCTATGTTGATGAACCGCCGCTTCTAAGGTTACCACATAGATTTAGACTCAAAAAAAAGCTTCAAGCTTGTGGGTTCAAGGTCAAGATTGCTCTTATCAAGATGGTTCACTACCATTCCTTCACTTATGTAAGCATCTTGATTCTTAACCCTTTACCAGAAGACAAGTCCTCATCTTCCCGTACACTTTGCACTTCTCACATATTGGTCTTCTGTTACCTTTGCATCCATCTCTAGAATTCAGACACATCACTTTCGGTATCGCCTTCATATCCTATCGTCGTCACCGGATCAAAACACGTCAAGAGGATCCTACTGTCATCATCTAATACAGATATATCCATCTTGGAAACTAAAGTCTAGGATCAACCGATACTTTTTGAAGTATCCAACCAAAGATCACTTCAAAAGCAGACAGATCAAGTGACACATGGTCCACCTGACTACCACTTCCCTTGACTAGGTATATCCATCTTGGAAACTAAAGTCTAGGATCAACCGATGCTTTCAGGTATTTTCTTCATCTTGTGTAAGTTTTACGTCTTAACTTACCTTGTTATCACAAGTTAATCTGTCTTTTGTCACGTACATCTCTCAAGATTACAATTTCAAGAACTAATCTCATTATATTCTTATATAGATTTAGGTTTCATACAACCATTACTTCCTCTTTTGATTATCAAGCATACATGTTTTAAAGAGTTATGGTGCATTCACTTACCTCTTTTATGACATGATTAAGATATTCAAATTGTATTTCTAACTTGTTATGCTCTTTAGATTGCTCCAGAATGACTACTTGATCAAAGTAATCAAGGAGGAAACAATCTAAGGCTCTACCCTTACCTATGTCTTCAATATTTGAATACCTAGCCAGGGCATCCAATTACTGAGATAAGGTAGTATGCACCATCCTTTATGTCATGGTACAACCTTAAATACCATCCTAATCCTAGTCCTAGTGTCCTTGTAGACTCGACGAACCTAGAGCTCTGATACCAAACACTTTCACACCTCATCCACAACAAAACACGATTACATGCAAATCATCAGATTATCGAAAATCATGGGAAATTAAAACCGATTTACAGCAAACACCACAAGATGAAGCATAGTACATCTGAGCCAACACTTTTCATTTCATAACATCTTTTCAGGGTGCTACAACTTAATTTCCCATCATCTCTTTACATGAAATTATTGTTTGTCATGCTACTTTACATCAAGATATATACTGAAAACCGTACATCGATCATTATACATGGAACATTGAAAAACTCTCTCGAAGACCTGAGTGTATAGGGATGACACATAGGACTCTACTGCTAGACACTATCTATCCCACCGGGTATGATACCTCTGCATATCATCCGTAGACACATGATATTCATCTTGCCAGGCACATCCACCTAAAAAGGGTTATTAACCAGCGGGGTGAGACACACATTTCCAGCGCGAAACATAACCCTCTACCAACATTATTATGATCACATATAACTGATATAAGTAGATTATAAGAGTAGTATACTAATAAGGGCTAATCTTACCACCAATCTTACCAAGATATTTATGAGGCCTGTAACCAGATGTTCTTTATGGAACATGATTGACAAGATAAGATTTATAGGAACTCATCGCATGATATAAGTTTCATATAATAAACTACAGATTATAACTAGAGCACTATACAGATAAGGCCTCATCCAATGTTCTGTATTTGGCCTAAGCAAGATACTATACGGCTTGATTATGAATTATTATGCCCTGAGGAAGTGAGTTGTACTGCTCAATTCCAACCTTCGGTTGCAAATCCCAAAGCCGGTGCCATACAAGGTCAATGGGTGATATGGACTCCACAACCTCTCCTTCTCGTGGTCAGTACACGATAACCAACAAAGTGGCCTCAGCCATAGGGTCAGTCCCGCAAGCTACCCTTTCTCTAGCCCAACTTGGTACAAGTCTCGACACTAGTATACATCTGAGCCACGGGCCAATTCACCGTTCTCGTGAGCCATGAACACATTCATGATCTATCACACTGATCCATGGTCCTGTTCACCATGCTCTATCACACTGAGCCATGGTCCTATTCACCATGCTCTTAAACACATCTTGAGTCTACAACCGTAGTTGCATTCTAATCCTCCTATTTTTGGCTAGGAGAAACCCCACATATTCAACAATATGCACTCCGGGTAAATCTTGCAGGAGAGCCCGTTTCACCATCACCTAATTACTGACGATGATGGATCTATGGCCAGGGTAAACTACATGAGTGATTCATCTGTAAATAGTTAATGTATTTTAAGTAGATTGATGGGGCAATCAAGTTGTTTTAAGCAACCACATAAAAATATGAACAACATTAGATTTATCACATTGATGTTATATTGCTACTGCTATTTCCATTGCCTTAAAAAATAATCACATTGCCATGGGATATTAATCCCTCACATCATCTCATAGTGCTACTGCCTCTCAAGGCTTCATCATCATGGGATATCAATCCCTGAGTTCATCACATTACACCAATGCCTCTCAAGGAATCATTAATCATCATTAGGGAATATCAATCCCTCATGTCATTACTAGAGGGTCACACCTCAACAGGACTTTCTCATCATACTGGTGATATATGTTATCTCATCCACAAGGCATATCATTATTATTCAGTCATTGCACATTCATCAATTGCTACATAAAGCACATAATCATATAATCACCATAGCTCTTACCTGGCTATGAACTCAATATACATGCATAGTTAGCTTGCATAAAAAGAGATAATCGAATTGCCAAGCATAGAACATATTGGGATTATCATGCTATTAGGAATTCAGGTGTAAAGAGTTGGAACATCATCCATGTTCATATATACATGAGATTCAAGGTTGTAAATGCAAGAAATGCAATTACATTATCATTACCAAACTATGAGCACCCATCATGCCCCATATCTCATGAGCATATCTTTGATTATCATATCATCAAGATTAAGGTTTATACATTAGAATATTCTTTCATCATTATGAACATATGTAGATTAATGTCATTACTGGTGTATTCATCAATACACCACATCTATCAAGTCAGGGATATCCCACCATATCCCGCATCTTCAACTATTAAACACATCATCCCTCAGGATTATCTTAAGGATCATACACCATGACCCACCATCCAACCTTATCAAAGGTTCATTTATCATTACCCATAGATAACCACTGCACAAAGGTCCACAACCCATTTCATCTTGGCTCATCATACTTTTATTATTAAACATGAGCACACATCATGGCCCATACTTGTGGTCATATACCTATGTCACATTATCATGTGTAGTAACATCATATCCTTCCAAACATACCTGGTTCACAACCTATCATCTTATCCCATTATTAACATAGGTGCAGGGTTCAAGGTGATTAAACCATATCACATGTATCATTTTTATTAACAGAGATGTGACCACATATATGAGCTATATGCATTTTGGGTCATCAGAACCCTCACCAAAGCTCCCATAACCCTCACTAAAGGTTTGGAGAGCAACGCCATCCCTCACCAAAGGATGTGCCCGGTTTAGCAATACCCTTACCAATGGTATAACGACTAGGAATTCCAACCCTGAGGCAATTGACCACCATGTCGGCCAACCACTGCACATCCTCTAACATGCATCAAGGTTCCATTAGCACTCATGGTGTTGGGCAGCCATCACCAAGGTATAATGTGCACCACTACCATGGCTATCGACCAAGTGTCTAACATGCACCAAGATAGGGTTAGGGTTAGGTTTTACTATCGGCTAACCTTCAACATGAGCCATATCGACCAAAGGGGTGTCGCCCAAGGTGCCCCTATCGTGCAACCATCTCAGAATCATCCGAGGGTTAACCCTATCAGACAGGGTACCCATAACGCCCAAGAATGGTGTCGTGGATGGCCATGAAGCATCATAATGGCCAGCATCTAGGGTTAGCATGTCGGGCATGAAGCCATATCGTCCAACACTTCATATAAGTGAAAGTTCAACTAAGACATGGTGGAATCGGACAAATCCATCCTGGGCACCATACTATATCACCCAAGCTCATCTAAACAAGGATAATGACCAAGGCTGTGCCAGGCACCAAGCTATCAAAGCATATCAGCCAAGACCATGTTGGGCACTAAGCTAACTTCACATAACAACCAAGATCATATCTAGACAAGGGGGTGTATCGGGCATCCTCTGTACATGGTGTATTGTCCAATCATCTCTACTAGGTGTTTCGGGCAGCCACCTCTACAAGGTGTATCTGGAAGGGCACTCAACATAGTGTATCACCCATCCATCATCTCCACAAGGGATATCGACCAAAGGACCATAACGGTCACCAACTAAGCTTTACTAGGCATATCAGCCAAGGATACAAGGATCAACCTAACGCCCAAGCAAGCATATATACCAAGGATTCCACCTCAAGAACATATCATGCAACAAGGGTAGACAACTCATGTCACCCAAAGCAACTCTCACGCCCAAGCTAGGGTTGAGGTTCTATATCGGCCAAGATACAAGGATCAGGGTTGTGTCTACCAACTACCAATTCACTTATCACCATGTCGGGCAGAAGGGAATAACGACCACAAGATCCATAAAGAGTTAACATATCATATCATCCAAGACTTAACCCTAATGAGGGTATCGGGAAACATACTCAAAATGTCACCAAGGAAACACATGTCGGCCACGAGCCCATCCAAGGGTCTAGCAACCATGTCTTCCAAACCCTAACTCTACGGTGGATAAGGGATATCGAGCACCAAGGTAAAACTATTACCAACTCATCATATCGTCCATACATCTAGGTCATAGGCTCACCTTTCAAGTCCAAAGGAGAGAAAGGGGTGTTGCCATAACTATCAACCGAAACATAAGCTATAGAACAAGGTACTGTATCGGGCAAGCAAGCCATATCGGGCAACCTAGTTGTATCAGCCAAAGACCCATATCATGCAAGCCATCTTCAACCTCTATCCATCAAGTATAAGAAAGACAACATATGGACAGTAGTAAAACGTAACCATCTCTATCAAAACAGATCTCATGCTCCACATGCATAAACATCATAAAGATGGATACCAGTTTAAAGAACAAGATCAATATATGTGAATAATGATAGTATACATAATAGAGATGGTTGAGAGTTATATAACCCGCCTTAAGAGGATCTCCATGAAAGGCACAAAGCTCCATAATCCAAGCACCAAGCAAACGTTCCCCTCTAAGAATATCACCCATCCAAAGCTCCAAACATGCCTTCGACACCATCAACATCACCTCAAGAAACAGAGGAAGAAGAAGAAGAAGATACCATGGTTATGCATAGCTCAAGAAGAAGAAAAGAGGGGAGATAACCACGACCTTGCCTTATAAAATCAAGGGCCTACCCATGTCCGAGAGGGGAAGAGGAAGGTGGAGAAGAAAGCACAAGGAAAAGCTGGCAAAGAAGCATGACTCACCAAGGTCGGATCTTGAGCATGGAGTTTCCATGGCCAAGGAGCTTGCCCCTCCATGCTCCATGGGAGTCTTCCTTAGCTCCCAAAGCTCCCATGGTCGTCCCATACATGTTGGGGAAGGAAGGTGGCTGAATAGGATTGCTTGGATAAGGAGGAAGTGAGTTATATACACCAAGGAAGAGAGAGGTAGCAAGGGAGAGGTGTCATAACCACATAAACCAAGGTGCCACTTTCTCTAGCTCATAACGCCACTTGTTGCCACCCTAGAAGCTCATGCATGGCCTGGTGATACACTCTAGGATGTGTATCGTGCAGCTGGGCAGCTGCCATGGCCGATACACACTTCTTGGGTGACACACCATCAAGCCCTAGCCGATACACTAAAGGACAAGGTGGCATATGTGACACATATATGTTATAAGGATCATAGAGAGATGTCACTCATCATCTATCAACCAAACATGGTGATCCTACCTCCATACACGTTCTAGATGATGTGAAAAAGAAGGGAGGTGACTCTAGAGCTGATAAATTTCATATTAACCCTCCATTTTGGGTAATTTGTAATTTATACCAAAACTAGCGCATAAAGCATAAACATCATCCATCCAAGCTCAAACTTGGAACATAGGTCTTCCAAAAGGTTCCCCACATCATCATTCTATTTCTAATGATTCAAGAGAACTAAAGGCATGCTTTAAATGTGACATATTGCAATATAGTCCCTTACTTTGGGTAAATTGCACTTTGGTCCAAAACAAGCAAACATTGCTCAAACATCATCCAAATAGGACCAAACTGGAAACATGAGCTTGTCACATGATATCAAAACATATAGAGAGATTATATTAAGGTTATAAGAACCTTTCATAAGAAAAGCAAAGAGGGTTAGCCCAAAACATGGGTAAGGGTCCTTACAATAGATTACTTGACCAATGTAAAATACTTATTGCTAACTAAGAAAGCCAATACATTTTCACACCTAACGGAATTGCATGTTTGGGAGATTTTTCATGTACATGGAATTAACTAATTCATTTTCTCTAATTAAGACTGAAAATATTTTTCCAAGTTATTGAACTGGTGTAGTAAGGGAATGTCGTTTAATCGAACTTCAATACAAACTAAATCTGCATATAGAAAATAAGTCTAAAGGGATCATTTAGATGCTTGAGGATATTCTTAAACACGTTTTCTCATATTGGTAAACTCCACTAACTAAATAATTTCCATTCAAAAATAATTTTCAATCATGCACTAGTATGGATTCTTATGAACAACTTATGGTGGATCACGTGGATCTGATCTATATTGGGATGCAGAGGGAAAAAACCTTTGTTAGAATGTGAATAAATTGATTATTATATTGTATGATATGTAATTACATTTTTTTGAAATACTAAAAGGCACATAAATCAATATGCATAAATATCTTGATTTTAGTATATTCAAAACCATAACAATGATGCAAATGAAGCTTTTATGTTGTAAAACTTTGATTCTATAGAATTTGAAGTTAGTATAACCATAATTCTAATTGAGAAATATCATTTTTTTGGGTGAACCTAGCTCATCTATTGCTTTTTTTGTATTTTTCAAATGTACTAGTGTGTAAACATTCATTATGGTACAAACTCCATATGAATGCTGTCAAAGGGAAGAAGTATAAGACTATACATGAACAAGCCCATAACTAACCGAATTCCCCCAAAAACCCAGAGTTGAATCAACTTTTAAAATAGGCTTTGACATCACTGAGGATGAGCATCCACACATTATGCTCAACTTTCTCGAAATTCATGTGGATCCTGTCATTCCTCTCTCTCCACAACCAATAAAAAACTAATATACTAGCTAGCATACTCTCTTTGCTGTGAATGCTACACATATCAGTAATTGAACTAGACACGAGAGAGTCATAATAAGAACTGAAACAACTCCACATTATTTTAGCAAATCTGTAGTCAAAGAACAGATGGACATAATCCTCCTCCTCACTTTTACAAAAAGGGCATCTTGACGCCAAACAGATCCCAAGGAATTTTTCTTAACAAGAGGTCAACACTTTACCATACCCAACCTTCCAACCTAACAGCAAGAATCTCTTAGGGCCTCTTGAATCCCAGAGCCATTGGAAAAAAGGAATGGTATCAAATTTTGTTCTTATATTGCCCAGAATACAACTAAAATTGATTTCCGACTTGTCATAAAAACGAAAGTCATCTTTGCCTCCTTTAGGGGTAGGCAAATCCTCTAAAATATTACTCATATTAGAATGCAACCTCGTATTTAAAAAAAACTAAGAGTAATTCCTAATAAAACAACTGACTTTAGCATCACTGTCGATCCCAAGTTGAATAAAGCTCTGAGGGCCCAGGATGTCAACTAGAAAATCAGCACTAGGGAGCCAAGGGTCATTCCAAATAGAAAGAGAAGACCCATTTCCAATTTTAACTTCAATATACTTCCTTAGATCAGCCATTGACAACAACAACTTCTTTAAGAGCCACGAGATAGAATCATTGATATGTAGTGACCAAAATGAAGAGCTAGTTAAGTATTTCTCATGGACCCACTTTATCCAAATGTTATCCTTTTTCTTTGCTAGGTTCCACCCATTGAGCATAACAGAGGCTTTGATGACATCTCTGATATTCCTTATCCCAGACCACCTTCATTTTTATGCTTAATGACATTGCTCCACTTAACAGGATGGACATCATTTTTAGTTTCAGATTTACCCCATATGAAGTCTCTGCAAAGCTTGTCAATATCCTCACAGACAGAGGAGGGTAGAGGAAAAGTAGAAGTTCAATAGAGGTAAATGGCCGATAAATTAGATTGCACCAACTCGACTCTGCCTGCCATAGACATCTGACTAGCTTTCCAACCCTCTAACCTTCTTTTAATTTTATTCAAAAGAGGAAAGCAAAGAAATATCATTTTCAATTAAATATACTTAGAATAAGAAATTAGCTACTTATATGTTATGTATTTCACTCATGGAGTTTATGAGACATGAACTCATATTGATGAATTGAAAAACAATCTGATGCTATTATTTCTTATTTTGAGTTAAATCATACCAATATATTATTTTAAAAATTTACCATTTAGACTCCATATACACTTACACTAGATAATACTTTGATTCTAGTTTAGTAACGGCTCTAGTGGGTGCTTGAAATGGTGGTAACATGATATATTCAATGCACTTCGATAGGTAAGATCAATGTATTGGGATATTCATTAGTTTTAATGATAACTTTCAGTCTCAAGATTCCATCAATGTTTTTGGTTACATATGATTTGTGTATGAAATGAGTATAGAGAAAGATTTGACTAAGATAATTGAGTATTTAAAATGGAATGATTGATACTTTCAATGCAAGAACATCCGATCTAATTTTTTGACCACTTATTATAATCTCATTATGAATAAAAATTAAGTTGAGGAAGTGTACACATGAACATTAGAACAATCTTCCTAGCATAAAGTGTATTTTATACTCATTTACACCAATCTATGCTTTTTAATAAGGTACACCAAATAAAATCATACAAATGTAGATTTTAGAAATGTTTTAATTTATTGCTTTTGTGCTTATATTAAAATAATCTTTTACATTTTATATGATAAATATTATACTAGGTGAAATATAATTTTATATCCCACAAATACATTCATTTAGGTTAAAATAACAAAAATAAAATGTTCATGATGAATTCTTGTGTTTGGTTGTTCAATATCATATGCGTCCAACGAGATTGTATTTTGAAGTCTTTTCATGGACTCATCAGATTAAACTCTCTAAAAATATTGATCATTTATTACCATATAAATGATGGATATTTGTGACGAGAGAGGAGTAACGTATGGAAGGGGGTTCAAAACCTAATTTAAGTGTCCTATTTTCTACTAAGCAATTGATGACCTTTGATTATCTCTTGGATCCATATTTGAAGTTAACGAATGACTGTACATAGAATGCCTGTTGTATGCTATAAATATAGACTTACCACCAGATGGTCGATGAACATCTACAGACTCAAAATAGTGAATCTTTCTATATTTGAAGTCTATAGAGGTGATTTCCTTAAGTGAATTTCAGTATGAGTTTCCTCACTACTTGCATAGTTAGTCATCTTGACAAGTGATTAATTGTTCTTTGACCATACAATACCTCCACACAACAAGGTCAATCAACCCTTTACTCTACAAAGAATTATCATCTCCCAGATTGATTTTTCTTCCATTAATCTCATCCTAATCCAAAGTTCTTGTACTTTAAGTTGTCCATGCCCAGTAATCAACAACGTGAAATCCCATAATATTCAATGGTTCAAATGTCACTTCCTTCACTCTTTTGTATCACTAAGTAGATTTAATGAATTAGATAGATGTATCTAAATAGAAATACCATTGTATATCACCAAAGAATCTTATAACCCAACATAATACCTAAGAAGTGGGGAAGTGTTGAAGAGTTCTACACTATATTATACTTGATGTCTAATTAGAGACACCTTTTATCTAAGTTTCATAGAAAACACTATGGGGAACTCTAAATTATATGGAAGAGAAAGATTTCATTGTGCTCATACCTTTAGACATGTTTCTTTGAATATTCATGGGTTATTTAGTATTTTTCACCATAACTATACATGATTAAAATGATCATAAAAGTTTTAGTATAACTTCAACGAAAAACATGTCTAAGTTTCAACATATTATGGTAATATTAATTATTACTAAATTTTAGTATGAGATCAATTAAAGTAATGGGTTTGGAATTGTATATATTGGTGTCCATTGAAGTTACATTTCTATTTAGTATGGAGACATCTAAGAAAATATTTATTGATTTGAAAAAATTAAAATAATCATATACAAATTTTGACATCCTATTTTTTCCATGCTTGGATACAGTTGAAGGAATTCACATAGACGACCATGTATTTGAAAAACATCCAACCACAATAGTTTCCTAAAATCATCCAAACCCATCTTTAGTCTGCAAAATCACCTTTTACAGCATGTTACATAGGCACATAATGTATATTTTCCTTTGTAGTCTTTTGAAGTTTGTTATCAAATAATCTCCCAGAAAAAACCCTAAAAATATCCCAAAGTGGAAATATATGATTAACAAATGTCTAATTGTTATGAGAAAGTGTATGTGAAAATGTCACAGTTGTGGGTAGGACATTAACGATGAGCTTGTAGTAGGAATGTGAGTGATTGTTAATAGAAGCCTACAAGTAAATGTTCAAATATTAATAAATGTGGTTTTAGGGCTCTTTTTATAGGTGGTAAGGGGACATTTGTGTCCTTTTGTAAGCATTCACATGGACTCTAGTCAAGTGAAGGTTTTATATGTGATGGAAGGCTTCAAGTATTAGATATTCACTTTGAGTCTTTGGTTGAATGCTAGGAGTTTGGATTTTCCATGTAGTTATTTTAAACTTTGTTTGGTTAGGTCATGGAATACTTTGTATTAGGTCACCTTCAAGTATTTACCTAAATTTATTATACTTGGATAACTAGATGTTGGGGCATCATCTTGTAATGTTTAGAACAATTCTTCAATGTAAGTAGGTACTATGGTATGTGGTCAAGTGATTGGATCTCTAGTTTTTTTATTTGAGCTTTCTTGTCAGATGAATCAACATCATCTGGACCTATGAAGTCATGATGAACAAAACTGATTAAATGGTTGAGCATGGTCCTTGGTGAGTTTTTTATTTAGAAAATCTGTCTTGAAAATCAAGGTCTCAAATTCAAGGACTTTGTGTTAAATGTGTAGGTCCTCATATGTCATTCTCTTGACCATGGGCACAATGATTTCCCATGTGATGTCTGTGTGCTTGATTGAGACCTTGGGGTAGGAAGAGTGAATTATCTTAGGTTCACCCCAAAGCATAATCAAAATATATGTCATTTTCTGATTTCATAAATTTCTTTTGAAATATAGATAATTATATTATTTGGTAGCATATATTTATCTATATTCATGGCAAGTTGAGATTATTTATATCTAGGTGATAATTATAAAGTGAATATTATCATATCTCTCCACACTCAACATTTTTCTTGTCCTCATGAACAACACCACTTTAAAATAAGAAAAGTTTTGATGAATGATTATTTGGTTAAAATAATTTATTCAACCTAAAAGGATAGCAAAAATAATTTTCCCAAAATATAGGGAAGGAATCATGAATCTCTTCCATATTGCAAGCCCTTTCTAGTCACTTATGCTTCATTGGATTAATTAGCTATTTATGCTAAAACTTATTGAACTTAATATACTTAATTGACATATCGTATTTGAAGCCATTCAATATTAATCATAATAGTGTTAACTATTCGTATTATAAATTATTGCCTTTCTAAGCAAAAAGGTTTGAGCATTTAGATTTTATTTCCTAAGGTGTACATCTATCTTGCTCATTGCAAGGCCCTTGACCTATGTTTTGGTATAACCCTATTTTATTTGGCTTTATTAAATGCTTAAAATCTTTCTCTAACCCTTTGACATATTTGTAGAGCTTGTGTAAAGCTTAACTTTCCATTTTGAGCTTGTTTGGATGACGTTTGTGCTTTTTGTGCTTATTTTGGGGTAAATTGCAATTTACCCATTTCTGAGGGTTATCTTGAAATTTTCCACCTCTAGAGTATTATTTCTTTCTATTGGCCCAATGAGAGTGAGTTTGGTGCTTGGGGGCACCTTGTTTGAGGCTTGGTGGAGTGGTGGCATCCTTAGTGGTGATTAGGGTTTTCTAGGGTTTGGTGGGCCTTGACCAGGTGCACCTTGTGGGTTTTCTCGACCTAGGTCATGACCATGGACATGGTTTGTGGGTTTCATAGTCAAGACACCTCCCCATGTGTGATTGATGCAACCAAAAGGGTTTTGGCTGGTCTTGGGTTGAGACAAGTTTCTCTATGTGGAGTATCTCGACCTAGGGTGTGTGTGTGTTGATCTCTTATCTCGACCATGTTGATGCTTGGTGCTTTGTCATGACCATGAATGGTGTTCCATGGTGGGTCATGACCATGATCATGTTAGGTGACCTAGGTGGTTGAGATCCAACATAGAGTGTATCACCATCTTATGCATGTGTTTTTAAGTGGTTGCATATTAGTTTCTTGGGTGGATAAGTGTCCCTTCAGAGTCCTATCTTGTTGACACCTCATCTCTTGCCCTATATCTCTCCTCCTTTGCTACATAAACCCTCTTCTATCCATGCAAGTGATATTTTCGGACATCTTCCATCTCCTTCCTTGATTGCTTGCCCTTAAGTTTAGTGGAGTAATGGGGTGATGTTCTTGATGCCTTGAAGGAGGTTCAACCTTACATGTGGTGCTTGTGGTGATACTTGCTCACCCTTTACCTTGGTAAGTGTCTACCTTTCCTTTATGGTGTTTTTACTTGTATATTCTACCCCATCTTCTTCCCTTTGCTCGGCCTTAGACCATGTTTTAACATGATGTTCGTTCTTGAGAGTAAACTCCTCCTCACAAGGGGTCATAGGCCATGTTTTGACAAGGCGACACCCAAGTGAGAGGATGTTTCTTATCTCTTTCCCCCCTTCTTTATTTTTCTTGACCATTAGCTTCTTTCACTCTTTTCTTGGACAAGCTTTGAACTTAATGACTTCTCATTTTTGAGGTGATTTTGTGTCTAAGAGTGGAGCTTTTGATGGAGCTCCATCCTCCCTTGGGATTGTGTTGCTTTTCTTGGAGCAATCTTCCTTAAGGCTGGTAATATAATCGTGTTCCCTCTTTGTCCTGGCACTCTATTATACATGCATGTTAATTTTTTCTCTCTCTAAACGTTTCCTTAACATGCTAGTAGATGATGCTAAATTCTAGAACTTAGTTGATGTGGGAGTCATGCTTGGTTGGGATGTATGGTTGAGACACATAATTAACACATGTTTACAAGTAATGGAGGAATTGCGTATGAAGATGTTTGGTTGGATGTGTAATAAACCTTAACCTTGTTCCCTAATCTTAATCTAGGGATGATAGTTTTGTTGCTTTGCTCTTTTGGAATGACTATGAGATTATGATGTTTTCTCTTCTCTTTTTATAAACCCCTAACCTTGCAGGTGAGATGAATGCCATGACTTGTACATGCTTTGGTGATGATTTTATGATCCCGATTGATGCTTATGAATAATGATGAAGCATAATGTGGTGATTTATATGCATGCTTTATGTGAGATAGGTATTATGACCTGGTAATGGCTTAATGCCTATTGAGAGGTGGCACTCTCAAGTGATGTGATTTGGGATTGATATCCCATAGTGATGGGTAACATTGGTGATGGCCTTGTAAATGGTAGTAATATAGTGGTGTGATGGTGATGTGACTAGATCACACCTAATATGTTTGATATCTTTTAGAGTTGTACTATTCCCCTTATTCTTGTAGAGTGTGTTATAGCTTTATACATTGTAACTTGATTGATACTAAAAGTCACTCAATTGGATTAATTAATCAAGTGAAACCTAATCAAGTAGGTGCCATGTGCCATAGATCCTTTCTACTATCTTCTCTGATTGTTGGATTGGTGAAATGAGTATACTCAGAGTGCATATTTTTGAATATGCAGGGGTGCAATATAAGTATTTCCTTGCATCCACAATTACAGGTTATGTGAGACAACCATGAGTGAGTTGGTCTACTTGTGATATGGATGGACATGCATGTGCCATTCCTTCTTTTAAGAACGACCATACATGATCTGGTTCTTCTAGCACTGTTACTTGTACCAAGGTGGGCTAGGTGTTTTATATGGATGGTCATGCGTGAGCTAATCCTTCTGTCGACTATATGTCACTTTCTTTGTAGTTGACATATATGTCTCTATAGTGTTTTCTCTTGTGCTGACCAAGAGGTGTGGAGAGGTTGTAGATTCTGTCTCTTCCATTTGATCTTGTATGGCACCGATTTTGACTTAGCAGTGGTCAGTTGGATTTGGGTGGTATGACTCAAATCCTTGGGACAATAATAAAAGATGTAACACAGTCGCGTAGATTTTCTTGCTTAGGGTCAAGCATGAATAACTTTAGTTGAGCCCTTATCTTTTTAATAATTTATTGAATTATAACATGGTAAGAGAATTCAAATGTTATACATGTTCTTCGTATTCCTTTTTAGAATATAACCATATCTACTGTTCAGTAGTAGCTATCTAGTCTTATTTAATCTGCTTCATCTGTTGAGTACATATCATTTAGCCAAATCTTCTCAATCTGTATCGTATGTTGTTTTGTCTGCTTACTATTTTGTTTTACATGCTTAGCTTATATGTGCTTTAATAGACGTTGGCAAAGAGAAATATATATCGCTGGGATGTTTGGTCTCATCTTGTGGGTTTCCACATCTTTTAGGTGGTCGAGCAGGAGGAAGTAGAGATTGTGTTGTTGGTGCTAAGAAGCAAGAGGACCAGAAGTTGCTGATAGGTTGGATATGCTGCTTATGTATAGAAGTATATTCCTATGTGTCATCCCTATACACTCAAGTCCTTAGGGAGATTTTTGTTGTATGTATCGATATAAGGTTTTGGATTTATGCCCGCTTCTATATACAAAGGGCATATATGTATATGAACAAGTTATCATTTGTAACCGGATGCGTCTAGAGAGACAGTGAACAATATCTTGTATAATGTTTGGGCAGGCAATATGCAATATAGGTGTCTTGTTTGGACTCATGTGCAATACGTTGCAACTCTTATGGTTATATGAAATTGGTTTTAATTTCCTGTGTTTTATGGTGACCTGGATGTTTAGTTTTTATTCCGTAGTTTGGTTTTGAGTTATCTCGCTTATTATGGAGTGGGGTGTCACACTCACAGTAAATCTTCCTTATAATAGAAAGAAATTGTCCTCCAATCATTTTATATATGAATTAATACCTTACAACATATGTTTTATCATTCTTTGTTAAAGACCTTACAAGTATGGGCAGTGGCGTTCTGAGTGCCAGTGCAATTTGGTACTTACATCAGACTTACACCTAAAATCATTATGATATTTTTATTTTCCTATGAGTCAATGAGCCTCTGAGATTTGTTTTCCATAGATATAAAACTCTTTTATACATTAATGTATAGTTGTATTTCTAAATATTGGATTGTTATCATTTCTTTAAAAGAATCAATATGGGTATACAATTATACTAATACAATCATTATCGTTAATATATTATCAATTAATTATTTTCAAAATAAATCATGTTTCTCTTCTGGTTAGAAAAGTTAAGAAAAACATCTTTTTGGTTTCCTTTATGGGAATGCAGTATCTTATGCATCAAAAGTTTTGTTTTGTAGTTTTTATAGAAAAAATAAACATTTTAATAAGGTTAGGGATTGAACGGGATAATTAAAAGAACCATATCATTATTTTTTGTCAAGTTAAAGTAAATAGAAAATAAAAGAAAGAAATGAAAATAAATATTGTAACTAAGAAAAGAAATTGAAATTTTATACAAAAAAGAAAATGAGGTAGTGTTAGAAATAATTACTATTCTTAGAATTTCTCTTTTCTCTTTACTCCACACATAAGACTTTTCTTCTCCTTACGAAAAATAATAAGAAATGGAGATAATACATGATTTGAATCATGTTGGTTATTTCTCCTCATGGTTGTGGGAAAATAAATTTTTTAGAGCACATAAACATCCATAAAATCTTTTCCTTAGATCTAGTGATTTTTGTTTTGAAGTATCGTTGGTATAGGCTTGTGGCATAAATCATAGATCGTTCATAAGAAATAGAAGCCATTGTATCTATTCATGTTTTATTGCTATAATTGAGGTCATATTCAACTAGATTTTTTTATGAAGGGACCATATACATGTTAAAGAAAAAACATGACTTCCTTTACCAATTTGAATTCCCAGGCATCATGATTATTTGTTGATATGTGTGTATTCTTTAAATGGGATTTAACAGAATGTGAAATTTGTTTATGAATGAATGTATTCTTTGTGATTAGAAAACGAATAAGATAAGCTAATCGTGATCAAATAAGTACTTTGATGTTTTTTAACACTTAAATCTAATTTCATCACTCTTGACATAGATAATGCAAAATGTTGGTGTGATATATGAAGATGACATGAAAAATGAATTAGGTATCTTTTTTCTGACCATATCTTATGATTTACCTAATCTTAACCTTGATTACATCTTGGAAAATCCTATTGAAATCCAAAAATCAAATCTAAATGTTAAAACCACTTGATAATGATAACATGCCTCTTTGACGATGAATTAGTGTTAGTACTAATATGAACTGGGTGCGGTACCTTCCACTAGATTAATGTTAAAAATGATGTGGATTATGTGATTGGTCTAATAATACTTGAAAAATTTATTTATTTTAATGGATATATAACCTTTCATAGGGTAAATATAGGAACCTATAACCCTAATATTTGTGCTTCTGACCCATGTTGTTGATAACCCAAGTCTTGATTCATCTATCTATATATTTCTTGACCAAGTATTGACTTGATATCTTGACCCAATTATCTCTAAGATATCACATACTCTTGAATCTTAGAGGTACACTTATAATCTACATTTATAAGACTAATTGGTTTTGATGATAACTTGTATGTATATTTCCTAGTTATGCTTGGATATCTATTCATTTGGGATACTACATTCCCTACCAATTAGTCTTTTGATTATGTATATCTTAGTCGTAACCTGTAAGGTGCCCCTTATGAATACCTATATAAGGCCCAGTATATGTGACCTCATTACATTTGGAGTGATGTAACTTGTGTGTATTGGGTGGATATCCTATTTTATATTACAAAGTCTAGGGTGATGAATCTTGATTACCACCCCCATTTTATATTACGATGTCCATGGTGATGCATCCCTACACAATTTTGTTTCAACATATGTTAAATTCTTAAATAAAATATGTTTCTTCTTGCAAAAAAGAATATTTTAGATCACTTTTAATTATTTTTCTTATATAAGTCCTTCCAAGTATGATGATCCTACAATATAAATATTTTATTTTTTTTATAAAGTGTAGAATTCATTTGCATTGATGACATATTATTTGTATGATTTAGGTAGTAAGAAGTGATTTATTAAGACTTACCATGAACTTTGCTTTGCTTCTTGATAACAATAGTAGATTATGAATTGTTGTACAACCCTTACCACATCAAATTGACATGAGGACTTTTTTTATATTGAAAATGATTGATGTAGTTTAACAAAGTCTCTGAATGTATCTTTCTTTCAATATATAGATATGTTATTTCATTATTACATATCCTATTTGTATGATCTGGGATACTTAGAAATGGGTACATTGATTCGCCTAATTTGTTTACCATGCACTGGGCTTGGGATTTGATGGATGAACAAATCCATGACAAATAGCTTCCAAGTTACATGCCGTATTATAAAACTCACACATAGTGTGCATCTTATATAGTATAATGCAAGAAGACACAATGATTTTCAAACACACCTCACTATGGAATCACAAAACATACATTTTTTGGGATTTTTTCAAGGGGCATTCATTCCTAATACTCTTCATAATTGTGACACCCTTTGCCACACAAAGTGAGATTACTCAAAATTTAAACCATAATTAACCATAAATAGAGGATTATTTAAAATCATAGGAAATTAAAAAAAAAATTGCAACAAGAACGAGGAGCTGAGAATTATTACACAAGAGTCAATACTTGCATTTCATAACATATGTTCAAGGTGCTACATCATCATATTCCAATCAACATGTTACATAAAATAACAACTCCACATGTATGTACATACCACCAAAGGCACATGAGCCAAAAACCACATATCAAACATCATGTCTACAAAACACATCAGAACACCCCCAAGGACCTGAGTGTATAGGTACAACACATAGGACTCTGTTACTAGACACTATCCATATACCGTGTTTCACCAGATATAGTTTTCTACTTGTATCTCCTCAGCCACTTAATCTTTAACTCAACATGCACGTCCACCTAAAAATATATTTAACCAACGGGGTGAGACACACAGTCCCAGCAAGAGATATAGCTCTCCACCAACTTCATATTATCATAGAAAAATAAGTAGATAGATTAACATATTGAGAAGTTTGAACAAGATTAACTAAATTATATATATCTCATGGATGAAGTAAATAGAGCAGTAATGTGCACTTGCCAATGAGCAATACAATAATTAGTAATTCAAAAGGAATATGAAGAACAAGTATAACCGTTTAAAACTAAGCAGCACAAAAAGCAAGGCAAGGCTTCATCCAATGTTTTCAAGTTTGATCCTATACATGTACACTACACGGTTGGTTATGTATTTATTATGCCCTGAGAATTTGAGTCATACCACCCAAATCTAACTGACCACTTCGAAGTCAAAATCAGCGCCATACAAGGTCAATGGAAGAGACAAAATCTATGACCTTCCCACACCTTGTGGTCAGTACACAAGAACACCGTAGAGACATATTAGTCAATTGTAAAGTGACATATAGTCACACCAAAGGGGTTGGCTCACACATGGACACCCATATAATATCTATCCCACATTGATATAGGTAATGACGTTAGGAGAACAGGCTCACGCATGGCCATTCATAAAAGGAGGACTAGCTCACGCATGACCATCCTTATCACACTGATATTAACTCACACATGGTTGTCTCACACAACCTGATATTAAGGATTAAAGGGAATACTCAACTTGCTCCCCACATATTAAAAAATATGCACTCTAAGTTAAATTCTTTTCACCATCCAATAATAAAATTGACACCAGAATGGATCTATGGCACAGGGCAAGCTCATGATTAGATTCCTCTTGATTAATTAGACTAATTAAAATGTCTTTAAGCATCAATCAAGTTACAACGTACAAAAAAAATCCTTTAAAAGAAAGGGGCATAGTATTACAACAGGAGATATCCTTAGTTAAACTAATTCCCATCATCTCATAACACTATATCACTGTTAGCCACAAGGCTACTGTGTCATTGCTAGCCACAAGACTACTATATCACTTCCAGCCACAAGGATACTGTATCACTTTTGGCCACAAGGCTATCATCATCATCATATTATCTTGGGGTATCAATCCCTCATTCCTGTACCATAGGTTATTAACTCAACCAGGAAGTAAGCCTATACCAGGTCCTAAGACCCACCATATCACACTTATAATTCCTGGTTATCTAATCGTTCCTCATTGAGCATATATGTATCACTCGTTCCACATCACTCATGCCACATCACATGTTCTTCCCATAGTAGCCATTAGCCATTATGTTTAGGGGGAGGATATGTTTAAAACATATTAAACATCTTTCACTAAAGCAAGCAAAGCATCATTAGATCTTAAATTTAGGGTTAGGCTTCATGATGATTTCACATAAGTTTCTCAAACATCATTTTATCTCAAATCTATGGCATTCACTGCCTCCCATCAATTAAAGTGTATAAGGCTAAGAATTAGACAATGTAACTAAGTATGGACATTCACATATTCAAACCTCCCGTGTTCCCTTATTAAAGTTCATAGCCAAATCTCAATATTATTTAACCATCTTCATAGTACTCACAAGTTATAACACCCAATTAACTTATTAGGTTAAAGTCATGTAAATAAGAGTGAGAACAACATCATACTTACCATTCATACTCATTCAATGATAGGACCTACCCTTAGAATTAGGGTCAATACTATTTACATACAGCCGATTAGGGTTTTACCTCATGGTCACATCACCAAACCCTAATCACAACAATTCCCACTTTCTTACAACTAATTAGGTTTGAACATCATCTGTAAGATATGAGTCAATCATCGTACCATCAGTACTAGGTATCACCTTTTCATAAATGCATATGTGTATCATATTCATTAAGTTATGTGTGGGTTACAACATTGCATTATAATAACATATTGACCATTGCACCAATGTGGCGTTTCATCATTAGGTGACCCATACATTATTACTTCTTACAAATCATTAACCACATACCATAACAAGGAGAGTCAAAACTTAGGCTACATAACTAGAGAATTTCACTTCAACCATCCAAAAGGCACTTATAAGGTCATTAGACTTGTTTATATGAATTGTACACAAATGTTGTCACCTTTTATTTCCAACAAGGCTTATCACCATCCTCATGTATATTTACATTGTCGCATCATTAATCTTACTCTACAAGTTAAGATTATATCAAAAGGAAATATAGACTTTCATTAAGAAGAGAACATGTGTCATACTCTTCCATGATTATGGTTACCACATGGATATTCAACCATTGAATCCTACATCCATTACTTCTTACATTGTTGATGGGTTTTAGGGCTAAGCTCTTTAGTTAAGGATGAACCACTCATATTAATCATCATATTATGGTGCACTAGCTTTAGGAGAATCAATTAAGATTAATCATACATTATCCAAAACAACACTCTTCTATATCATGCTTTTCTCATATGTGTACCTCATTGGGTATCCAAGCCTACCCTTCCACCCTCATCAGGTGATATCGGTTTCACCTCATCCACTTGTGTCGACTTGACCAAATTATGGTGTGTCGGGTTATGTCATCCAAGGTATTGGGTTAGACCACCATGAGGTGTATCAGTTTAAGTCATTGGGTTCACTACACATAAGGGGTGACAGTTTTAGCTACACTTGAAATATCACATTAACCACACAAGAAGTATATCGATTTAATCCACCTTGTAGTGCATCAATTTGACCCTTCTTGAAAGTGTGATGAGCATCAACTCTTGAACGTGTGTCAGGCATCAACTCTTGAAGGGGTGACAGGCATCACCACCCTAAGGTGTGATGGCAACACATGGTGTGTCAGACATCACATAGTGTGACAGGTTTCTTAGGGTTAGGGTTATGGCTAGGTCATGCTGGCCTCTTGCACCATGAAGGGCATCACAATGAAAGACACAAAAAGACCAGCTCATACTAGATGTCCTCCAGGTCATTATGGGCTAGCAGGGCATATTGGCTTAACCCCATGTAGGCATGTCGGGTAGCACCCATCAAGCATATTGGTTTTGCATGACATAGAGCTAAGCACCTCGAGAGCATGATGGGTTAACTCCTCATCAAGGCATGTCAGTCTAACTGTTCATATTGGTTTGGGCACCTTTTAGGGCATGGAGATTTAGCACTTATCCAAACCTATTAGCCTAAGAACTCCCAAGTCATGATGACTTGCAACATGTTGTCTGTTTAAGCATCATGAGCCATGACGACCATTCACCCCCTAAGTGTCGAATTAGTCATATTAAACCTTAGCAAACTAGGTCACTAGTCCATCTACTTAGAAAATGAAAGAAATAGCAAGACATGAGAAACAACTTTAATGGAGTTCCTTCATAAAAATAGTCCTCAAAACAAAGCACTAATCTACCAAGATATAGGGGGGGAACACGATCTAGAGATGAAGAATAACTTAATCATATAAAGAGTGATAATAACAAAGGAGATTAAGAGTTATATAACCCACCTCAAGAATGTCTCCATCAATAGTTCAAGCTTCCAAGATCAAATCTCCAAAGCACACGTTCCTCAACTTGAAGATGATCCATCAAGAATCCCAACTCGACCTCAACATCACCTCAAGAAAGAAGAAGAAGATGCCATGGTTATGATAGATCAAGAAGAAGGAAAGAAGGAGAGATAAACAAATTCTAGTCAATCTTCATCCAATGTAGGATCCATGGTCGAGAGGGGAAGAAGAAGATGAAGAAGAGAGCTTAAAGTAATGGCCATCAAAGAAACATAACTCACCAAGATGGAAGGTGAACAAGAAATCACCATGGGAAAGGAACTCAACCTCCCAAGCTCCATGGGGTTTCTTCCAGATTTTCAAGCTTCCAATATCATTCACCAAGAAGAGAAGAACAAGGATGGATGAAAAGTGTTTACTTATGTGAAGGAGGAGGGGTTATATATTTGAGGGAAGGAAGAGAAATCAAAGGAGAGGTTTCATCATCTTAGGATCTTTGGTGACACTTGTCCACGAGAAAGGGACCACATGTACCAACATGCAAGACATGGTGATAAGATCTAGGCTAGATCTTGTCCTTTAGGTCTCCTTCCAAGATCATGGATGATATGCCCAATCTCTACACCCTTCACAAACTGATATGGCAAAACCCAACATACTCACAAACTCATAGAGCATACTCCACACTCTCACAAACTGATAGGCACAACCCTAGATACTTACAAACTGATAGGTACAACCCCACACACTTCACAAAATGATAGAGAGCAACCCTACACACCCACAAACCAATAATCAACCTCTCCTAGTCTCTCTAACCTGAGATGACACATCTAAGAGAAAAACATACCTCACTCATGTGCTCCATACATCACCAAAGATGTTACCATACAATCAAGATCCAAACAAGGTGCCCACCTCTTCCTATATCCTCTAGATGATGGAAAGAGAGGGAAAGAACACTCTAGATATTGTAAATTGCATATTAACCCTTCACTTTGGGTAAATTGGAATCTACACCAAAACTAGCACATAAAACACAAGCATCATCCACACATGCTCAACTTGATATTTGAACTCTCCACAAGGCGTCCCATAGAATCATTCTCTCTCTTATGATTCTAAAGTACTAAGCCCCTGTTTGGCAACAGACTGGGATTTCGTAGTCTAGACTGGATTAGATGGGGTTAGTCAGGATTCAGTCTGATTCTGTTTGGCAACCCAGTCTGATTCTGTTTGGCAACCCAGTCTGATTCTGGTCAGCTGGTCTGATTTGAGTCTGATTGCAGTCTGATTCTGTTTGGCTACTAGACTGGATTCAGTCTGATTTTGTTTGGCAACGTAGTCAGTATCTGTTGATTCTGTCATGCTGTTGTAGAACTATTTTAACAAGAATAAGGAATGTGTAGTTGTGTTTCCGCTTAAGCAGAAGTTGGCCGAAGTGTATTATATAATAAATAACAAATACATAATATAATTTATGTATTTAAATTAAATAGTAACAAACGTGCGTAGCATGTCTGTAGCACAACGTGATACCACATAATAAAAAGATAATATTTTATTGGTTCCCGGGCAAATACATATGTAACATACAAACTGAAACGAGAAGTCTACCCTGGACCTAGACAATGACAAAGCTACACAATCTAAGTTGGTGAGCAAGCAGCCAACTTCATGCCTCATCGTACTCGTTGGCCAACATCATGGCCTCGTCGTACTCATCCCGCGACACAGGACAGGCTTCATCCAACACCTGATTTGTTTCCTATTTGCTGGCGTCTTTTGGCCACTCGAATAGCAACGACAGATGGTGAATAGGATGAGTAACACCCTTGGCTTGTTCGTCTCTCTCATTTGGGCCATCATCGCGTGTAGGCTCGCAACATGGTTTCTTGCAAACAAGGTTTTCTTCTACATATTTTTTAATCTTCGACGGAGACATCAATAGTTTTTCAAATTTTGTCCTTACCTTTGACCGTGACCGTGATGATGACATCTATAGTTAATAAATAAATATAAGTATTAGCAAATATCAATAATAGTAAGATAACTGTGACGATATTGAATACAAATAAATGCTCCAAACAAACTTAGCTACAAACAAGTAAGAACGTGATGTATGCATTCAATACATAACAATAAAGCTCCAAACAAACTTAGCTACATACAAATAAATGTTGTGAGGTAAACACAAACAACTACAAAGTCGTGGAAATATATTACAGGTTAATGTGTTATTTTCATCGTCTAACGTGCTTGTTTGATTCACTCATCGGTGTTAATAAGGTATTCAGCAACCCCAGGTGGGTAAATGCGACGAGCCGTCATGAAGTTGCATTGCACGCGTAATGGCGGGGGAGGCAATAAATCTCCCAAAATAAAAAGATTGTCTCTTATGAACTCTCTCCTTATGTGTTGCCATATCATCTGCAACTCAGTCAAAGATATGTAAGGCCCCCCGGTTATGTTTCGGAAGTCACGCCATGCCTCCATCCAAGCATGTGTAGTATATACTCCATTAACACATCTCCCCAACTCATATTGGTTTCTCATCATACCTCTGAGAACCATATCAAGCTCCGTACACCACATAAAAGAAGGCTTCCTTGGAGGCCCAGCCATATTACAAATTCTGTAAGTAATATGTTTTAGACGTAAGTGTGTATCGCACAATTAAGGGAATATAAAATGCATATTCAGTGCTAACTAACATTTATCAACATCACGATGAAAAAACATACACCCTCCATAAAACATACAACAACATTATGATAAATAACAAAAGCCTGTTAATGTCGGATGAATTCAGAAAGATTTAATGTTAAAAACATTGAATGGTGGACAATGTAAATCGACACACCAAACTAAATGTAGCTCTCTGCCATTAAATGTTATGGCATCACCGTGGGTGAAGGAATGTCTAAAAGAAGACTACATTCTTCCTCTAGACTGGCAACGTAGCATTCTAGACCCTCATGCTCATACGTTTTTTGGGTGTATATATCATCGTAGTTGTGATGAATTTCAACAAAGTCCTTCATGTTCATTTCCTGGTCCCACACTGACTTGCACTCGACAGTTAGTAACATAATCTCAGCTTTCAAAGAATCAATTGTTGGGGGGAGATCGACTACCCAACGGAAGTATATGCACCGATCTTTTCCCTATAATGTATTATCAAGTTGAATGAATGACAAAGAATGTGCAACATACACAACGACAACCTATTATGTATGTATTTACTAGTGCACCTCACGAGAAGGACATATGTAATACATTTCGCCTGACCTTTCACTTAGAATGCCAAAATCATACAACCATGCATCCTCTGTGTTAAGCCGCAATGCTGCATCTAACCCACAATCACACATCAGAACTTCAGATGGATCCATTGACATCTAAAACATAATTGAGGTAATTGAGGATTAGTAAAAATAATGTCGGATTCTGAACATAGATTTCAAATACAACTTTCTGAACATAAAATAGGCCTAACTTCTTGTTCTACATCTATGATGTATTGTATCTGTCCTCGTTTGAAGAGTCATTACTGCTCGTGATGTGAAGTCATTGTCGAAGATATTGGCACCTCTCACGTAGAGTGGAAATATCTTGTTCGCGCCTATCAGTGTCTTCTCTTGTCGAACTGACAAAGTCACATTGTTCAGACCATAGCTTGCGTTCGTTGCGTGCATATGCAAGTTGTGTTAGCATAGCATCCCTAACTGCAGTAAGTGTGGCAACTGTGGGTGGTACACGTTGCGCGGGCAATCTCATCTGACATCTATTCGAAACAAGCTCCCTACCACATGTAAAATACGTTCTGTGGGGGTTGTTGTTTTCAAAACATCCATTTGCCGCGTCTGTGTCATCCATATACACACATACAGTGTATTGAAGGCCGCATGTACAGCAAGACATTCCATTCTCCATTTCAAGACAACCTATTGATTTATTATGTCATGTATATTATTAGGATCCAGTAAAAAGTTTGTAAAAAAAACAAGTAAAGCTACAAAGTTATGTTGTGGAAAATTTTTCAAATAATGTCAAAGACTATTACATATACAATTGTACGTCAACGGGCATCCCATAGCAAATTCGAAATGGATTCACGTAAACGATCGCCCTCCCTTGAATCGGACTGAGTTGTTTGTTGGAGGGAGCTCAGGTCAACCCCAGTAGGGGGAACGACAGATGTTGAAATGTCATCTGGGAGTTCGTCCATGATACTGTCGCCATCATTTTGGAGGCATATGAAATTTTGGAGGATACAACAAGCCATTACGAGGTGACACTATGAATGTATGGGATATGTCGCCCCCTTTTAAGGTAGGCAAACCGCCGCTTCAGCACCCCAAATGCTCTTTCTACAATATTATGTAATTGTGTGTGGCGGTGGTTGAACATCTCCTTCTTGCTGGTGTAAGCATGTCTGTTTCCTCGGTACTCAGAAATATAGTAAGCTGCGTTACGATACGGTGCAAGGAATTGCCGAGTGTTGGCATACCCTGCATCAACTAGGTAAAACTTTTCCGGCGGAACTTTAAACCCGCCAGTGGTCGTCACTGACTGTAGGACCCGTTGGTCAGCAGCCGATCCCTCCCACCCAGTTAGGACATATGTAAACTCCGTGGAGAAGTCAACTACAACCAAGACATTAAGAGAGACATTCCCTTTTCTGTCTCGATAACGATTTTTCTTGTCTCGTTTAACCAAGACGGGGATGTGTGTTCCGTCAATTGCCCCAATGTCATTCTATAACACCAAAATAAGTTGTAAACATACAAAATATTTTCAAATGATTAAAGATTGTAGGGGCTAACTATTACCTTGAAGTATGGGTAGAACCTTGGGGTCTCCAATATACGAGAATGTGTTGTCGTTCATGTCGTTGTAGTTTTCATGACAATGTACTCATTGGACAACGAACACACATCGTCTAAGACTTCATTTAACTTTCTACTTATGGTCTCACCAGAATGAATGTAGTCCTCAACCAAAGCACGATTTGTATGTCCATGGCCAACCATTTGTAGGAAGTAGCACACAGGCTCAACCGAACTGATTCCTCTACTGTTTCGTAACAAGGCCCGACTCTCAAGCTTGTCCACAAGGGCCAATATAGAATGTGGTCTCATTCGATATAGGTCATAAGCCCTTTGTTCATGACCGTTTAAAATTTCTAAGACCTTCTGGTGGCCACTCCTAATGCTAACTGACCCAGGTATTGTAGGTGGTATGTCGGAAATGTCGTCAACGATGGAGTTTGCTATGGACTCAGCTATTGTATCAGCAATGTGATTAGCTGGACCAGACAATGTATGTAGAATGTGTGTGACGAGGTCAGGTGTTTCTGTTTGGTCAGTGGTTGACATGATGCCTACAAGTGGAAGCATAGCAAGGTTGTCATGGCAACGACAAGGAAAAAATGACTAGTCTACAATCATATGTAACCGTAGACATATAAAATAATGGCTTCCAGGATACAAAGCGAATTAGATTGAATGCAAAATAAAAGCATGGCAGTGAAATAAATTATTACAACAGTTAATCAATTTAGTTTCTGCGGTAAAATAATGTCTAGATGGGAATAAAAATATTTCAACCATTCAGCAAATTAGATTATGGCGAAAGAAAATGTTTCGAAGGGAAATAGATTATTACAACAATGAAATAACTTTCTACTGATTTGCTGAGTGAAATGTCTGGCCGTTAATCAAACTGACGTTCCCCCTTATGATCCGGAAGGGCCAGCATCATTGGACGAAGGAAAAAATGCATGGTGAGATGACATAAACAATGATGGCATACTTGAGCTGTTTCTGAAGTTGGGTGTTGGGGATTGCGGGAAAAATGCATTGTGAGATGGCATAAATGAGGATGGCATTGAAGGTGTTGGTGTTGCATTGGAAGCTTGGGACCTTTGCCAAAGGTCTTGCAACCATATGGTTATCTTTTGAGGTGTGTCTATAAGGTTGAGGTAGATGTTGCGGTTTGTTGAGTCCTTGATGGCGTTCACAAGTGTTGTAAACACACCAGTGGGGGCATCTGGGTAAGTGTCATGGAAATGTTGTAAGATGGCTGTAAACTCTTTCTTTTCAAAGGCTCTAGTTGCCACACCACTTCCTAACTCGTGAACCTTTGCATAAACATGTGTGAATTCAGATAACACTTCATTTGAAAGCCCACATCGGTCTTCAGCCATTGATGGCCGCTTCTTGCGCATAACGACAGGAATCCTCCCGCCAACGCTCTGTGTATCTGTTCCACCTCCCCTGGTGTCTCCCTCACTTTGCATCCCATATGCGGCCATATTCGATACCCCTGATTGGCTTCCAGTGTTCATGGGTGTCTCTGACCCATCTAAGTCGACACTGACATCATCCTCGGAGGCAACATCAGAAGGGATTTGGGTGTCCATTGAAGACATTGCATAATGTCCTCTAGCAATGTTCCTCCCCGCCATCATCTCGATGTCATAGTAGTGGGGAAACGGCTTGTTAAGCAACCTAGGAAGGTCCTTGTTTGCCTAAGTATACGAAAAATTTGTATTAGGAAAGTTTAAGTGTAAATATAGGACATTACTTTATTCGATTAAGGGACTGGTTATTAGATATACCGTAAGGCTCTCCCTCCATTCAGGGCAATCGGGCAGCGTGGGCTTATGCCTAGTGTCATCCCATCCAACACCACTCTTATTCGTCACAAGCTTCAAAGCGGCATAGTCCCTCCTCAAGTTCTTCCACCGAGTTTTGAGCTGGTCTATATTGCAGGCCGTCTTCCCCATCCTATTTTGCATTTCCACAGTTGCCTCCCTCCAAGCCTCCCTAGTGAAATGACCATCGACACACCTGCCTAGGTCATATTGTCTGTGCAATGCTGATACTAGAGCGGCATCAGAGTCTCTTGCCCAAATAATACAAAACTTGGGCTCACCGGAAGACATACCCCCACAGGTGCTGCAATATATTATGATACACAAATCATTATGCTATCAAGATAATACTACAGTGGAATTTGATTCATGCCATCAGATTCATCTCAAATTGTACATGTTAGCTATATTTAAAGATGTGTTTTGTTTGCTGATAACATATCTGTCTTGCATTACTTGCTAAGCCAACGAAAGCATGTACTGAAAGTCAACAACAAGCCATGATAGGACAATCCAAGCATATTTGTTTGATGCTTTCAAGCAAAAGAAATATTATGATATCATTTCAATGTTATAAATCATGACACATGCTAGGTATTATCATAGATTAAATCAGTAGATTAAATTGTTCCCCCTTATTACAACAATGAAAAAGTTGTTCTATTTCAGTGTAATGTACAGGTTCAGTGCATGGAAACTCAACAAGAACCCATGATAGGATAATCCAAGCATATTTGTTTGATGAGTTTCAAGCAACAGAAATATAATGATATCATTTCAATGTTATAAATCATGACCTATAATACAAGTAATGTATAAACAAAGGTAGTTATTAGTACTCATTTTTGACCTATAATAGGTCGACCAAATGTTAATATTAATATCACAAATGTAAAGAGATTTTAAATGCAAGTTGTTGAAATAGAGGAAGTTGGGTCACTGAAAACTATTACTAGCTATAATAATCAAATAGGTCAACAAAATGATGCTTAAACTGAGGAATTGCCTAATGTTGTATCATATTAATAGATTGAGTAATTCGTGTAATTTAGTAAAATGTCATTCTGAACCACTACATTGTATCTACATAAGAAACTTCCTACTTTCACAAACTTATCTATGCAAGAAAATCATTTCAATGTTATAAATCATGACACATGGTAGGTATACCAAGAATACTACAAGTAATGTATAAATAAAGGTAGTTATTAGTACTCATTTTTGACCTATACTACTGCAATACTAATCAGTAGATTAAATTGATTAAATTTTTGACTGAGCTAGTTATTATCATAGATTAAATCAGTAGATTAAATTGTTCCCCCTTATTACAACAATGAAAACGTTGTTCTATTTCAGTGTAATCTACAGGTTCAGTGCATGGAAACTCAACAAGAACCCATGACATGACAATCCAAACATAATTGTTTGATGAGTTTCAAAAATAAGAAATATTATCATAGCATTTAAAAGTTAAATTAATGTGCACGTAGAAAGAGTACGATTATAAATTAATATCACAAATGTAAAGAGATTTGAACTGCAACAAGTTGTTGAAATAGACTGGGTTGGGTCACTGAAAACTACTATGGTGATCAAATAGAAATCAAATAGACTGGGTTGCATTTCAAATACAAATCAAATGTCAGAAATAAATTATGGTGTTCAAATAGACTCAATGTAATTCAACCATTGTGTAGAATCCAAAACAATAATCATTTATTTTACAGATTATCTCTTCATAGTCTAAACTGATTCCATTTTTTACAGACCTAGGTATTCTATAACAGAAACACTACTAAATTGCACATGTATGTAAAAAATTGTTCTATTTCAATGTAATCTACATGTTTAGTGCATGGAAACTCAACAAGAACCCATGATAGGATAATCAAAACATATTTGTATGATGAGTTCAAGCAACAAAAATATTATCATAGCATTTAAAAGTTATAAAGCATGAAATATGGTACTTATACCAATAATACTACAAGTAATGTATAACAAAAGATAGTTATAAGTACTGTTTATCATTTTATTATTCCCCAGATGCACATAATCAGTTATTACAGTTATTTTTTTGACAATAAAATTATTTTGGGATACTTGTGGGTACTACATAAAGACTATCTCATCCTAGTCCAAATTATCTCCATATAGCAAGCAATAGGAAATGAAAAAAGCATAACAACGGGAAAGAAAGAAGGAACTTTGGGGTAGATATCAACCAAAAAGGTTGTATTATAGAAATCCAAACATATTTGTTATATGAGTTGAAACAGAGGAAGTTGGGTCAAGAAAATCATTTATTTTACAAATTATCTCTTCCTAGTCGAAACTGATTCCATTTTTTACAGACCTAGGTATTCTATACAGAAACACTAGTTTTTACAGACCTAGATATTTTGATATCCAAGGCCTAACTCCTTAATCAATTTCATAGCTTCATGATAACAAGATGGGATTGTGACCAAATGTGGAAAGGCATCCAATAGAAGTTTCAATAGTTGACTAAAAGATGTGTTTTTCCAGTGAAACATAAATTTTAAATTAAATAGTCGTAGAAGAAATGATGGTGTTGACACATTCTTACAACCAGGGTAAAGCTCATTATTAGAAAGAAGGAACTTTGGGGTAGATATCAACCAAAAAGGTTGTATTATTCCCTGGCCTCCTCTCTGACCGTATTCAAACATGAATAATGAGATGGATATATTCTGACTGTCATACACAGCGATTAACAATAATACTACAAAGATGGATATATTGTGAAAAAAGCATAACAACGAAAAACATTGCTTAAACTATGCCATCGACTGATAAAATGTGACTGTCATACACAACGATTAAACTTGTTTGGAACCAATGTCAGCTGAATAAATACACAAATTAATGACCAATCCACCTCAGAAATGTCTGCCCTAATCGACATCACAAACAAAGCGTCGACTACCCTATTTCGTAACCAACCTTAGCAGCAAGGGGCGAGAAAGAAGAAGCACTGTGGAATCCTGGCTGTGTGTAGCGCCGCCGGAGCACCAGGGAGGAGAACCGTCGGATTTCAGCCAGGGACGACCAGCTTCCGCGAACAGCTGCTCCAACAGGTGTATGTGGAAGTGAAGAACCTCACAACACAAGGTGAATATGAAGGCATACAGACGCTTTGCCTTGGACGCGCTAGGGTTTCTTCTGTGCGTCGACAAGATGGGACAATGTCAGATTGAGATAGTCGAAGACCAGGGCATGGTAAGGGTTACCTTGCTTTTGAGGGATGTAGCCACCCCAGTAGACCGGCGGTTGCAGATGGCTGAATTAATTCTCCACGCGGGCGCTTCACCCGATGATGACCTATGGCCTCCATCTGCGATTTGGTCGAGGTCACGGACATCACTTTACTTCTCTCACACACAGACCAATAGTATTGCACGCAGAGAACAGATGCGAAGTGTCGGGAGGCAGAGCGTCGAGAGGGAGAAGGCTAGGGCGAGAGGGAGAAGAATAGGGTGAGAGGGAGGGGCGCGATGGAGGGGCGCGAGGGATCGGGGTCGGGGGGTTGTGTCTGGGCAGAAATCGGACTGAGATTCACAATCCTTCCTCGACCGGGACTGGGATTATGCGGATTATGGGATTTCGTTATTCCAAAACGGGGATCGAACTGGGTTGGCTTCCAAACACATTTTTCGACCAAACCGGACCGGATCAGGCCCTCGTGGCGCTAAACGACGGGTGCTAATCCAAGCCCAGTCCGTTCCCAAACAGGGGCTAAGGGTTAAACTCAACATGTGACATATTGCAAAAATAACCCCTCATCTTTGGTTAATTGCACTTTGGTCCAAAATAAGCAAACATTACTCAAACAACATTCAACCAGGACCAAACTTGAAACATAAGCATGTGACATGATTACAAAATGCCTCCAAGGATTAGATTAAAGTTCTAAGAAACTTACTTAAGCAAAACAAATAGGGTTAGCCCAAAACTTAGTTCAGGCTCCTTACAATGATTACCATAATACATGATATTTCAAATACTTTGGAAATTTCAATAATATTTTGTCAACACATTGTAACACCAAACACATCATGTGATATTTTAATATTTTAGTGCAAATAGAGAGCCATGATGTGAAGTAACTCTAGGTTACATGCCATGTAACTTGTAGAAACCAAAAATTGCAATTCCATTAGTCATTCCAATATTAGCCACTACTATAATATCGTGGGACTAAATTGCATCTCCTAGGTATGACATTTAAATGAGGACATTTTACAATCAATGTCATGCCCCAAATCACATAATCTCTCTTAGACAACAATATTTGGGTCTGAGGTGATCTAGCTTGTTAAAACAAGATCAACCAAAATCTCAACTGAACCCTATTTTATTTTCTTTACATGGTAAGAAACGTAGAAGAAGTTCTTTTCACATATACAATCCATAAAAACTATTTATATTAATTATTTGATAGTTCCACATGTTCAATACATGAAACATATATTTACAACTATTTTACAAGAAAGAAACTACATCGCTCATTCACTTGACTAGTACAAACATTCCCACACTTAAGGACCTAGAGTAGATAGGGACCGAGACTAACTAATTCTGCCTTAAAATACTACTAACTTCATTTTGTAGTATGATGCCCTCTAAACATGTTGCTATCTCCATATCAATAGTGTCACCTAAAATTTATTTAGTACAATGTGTATGCTACTGGATTGGTGAATGGAAATTCACCTAAGAAGGCAAGATAATATAAACATTCTTTATTAAGTGGATTTGAACATAAATAGAAACATACAAGTTATTAAACAAAGAACTAGATCATAAATACTTGAAAATTCGTCATCATACTACATATCGAGCATAAATAAATGATAAATTTTCTAGAATTTATTATTCAATCTATAGAACCAAACCATACATTTTTGAGTATGACTTATTAATATTTTAGCTTTCTTACTAATGCCCTGGATTCACATGAAGTGTACCACAAAGTTATGAAAAAATCAAAACAAGCTGCTATCCATAAAGCATATTCCTTGAAGGAAGTCAGATGATTAGCTAGAGTTATCGATGATCATAATAGAATATGAATCCTTCTTTCTAATACTTCATTATGTTTTAGGCGGAGTCCATTGTCATATAATATCACGGTCTCGTAGAAGGTCCTCAACCTCTTGGTTCAAGTATTCTCCACATTAATCGTATCAAAGTATTTTAATACTAGTAACGACCTTTAGCATTGTTTCTAAAAGATCTACATACATCAATATGTATGAGTCCTAATAGATCACTCACTCTCTCACTGTTTCCAGTAAAAAGAAGTTTTGTCATCTTTCCCAACATACAAGACTCGCGAATCTCTATTGGTTTGAAACCAAAAGTGTCTAATGGATTCTAAAAATGTGTCCTTTATTTATGTGCCCTAGACATTAATTCTATAGGTATATATTGTTTGAGTCATCTAGTAATTCACTATGTATATTATGCGTATTTGTCTCTAAAACTATCGAGTATATGAGACATTTGGGCACTACCTTAAAAGATCTTATCTTTGAAATAAAACATCAGTCATTCATGATACTCCTGTCCAAACAAGATACATATATGTTGTTTCTATTAATGTCAGGTACATAATAGCTATTCATTAATTCTATTACACACTCACTAGGTAGATAAAAATGGCACACTCCAGCTATAGTGGCAACAACTCTTACACCATGAAATTTCACCTTGTATAGCTTACTTCTTCTCAGACCCTGAAGTGGAGATCTTTATCTCTTGCTTCTCTTCCTGAGTTTCTCTACATAAAGAGGACAGTTCCTCTTCTAGTGTCTAGGCTAGTGGAAGTGGTGACACTTCCGTTCCTTTCTTACTCCTCCCTTTAATTGAAGTACAAAAGAGTTGGGTTTCTGGCTGGCTTTAGAAATCTTCTTGGCCTTTCCTTTGCCCTTGACCTTTCCTTCTCCTCTTCTGATCATCATTAAAGAATTAGGTTTGTATTTCTTCATTTGCTTTTCAACAATTCTCAACATTCCAAGCAATTCTGGAAATGGCTGATCAAAATGGTTGATGTTGTAGTTCATGACAAATACACTATATGATTCTGATAATGATAGTAGAATCACATATATGGCCAACTCTTAGTCTAATGGAAGTCATAGTATCATTTAGCTCTCTACATACCCAATAAACTTGAGAACATGGGGCCCCATTGGATCACCCTCAGCCATATTGCACTTGAACAATGCCTTTGAGATATCATATATGTTACACCCCGATCTCACAATTACCATTAATCATGAGATTATGGCATAAATTGAGGATTTATCATAATACAAAGATCACCCTTAAATTTTTCTTCTTTTTCAAACTCTTTGTTTTCTCACATTGAATCACATAAACTAACTTTACAAGGGAATCTGAACATTGATTTTTCTAATCTGATTTCAATAGAAAAAATGCATATATGAACCTTCATTATGTTTCTCATACTTTTAAGCACATAAGACATGATGATTTGCATATATTGCTAAAAGAGGAAATAATGTTATACATCATCATTTAAAATTCTCTCTTATTTATTTACAAGGACCTAGAGTGACAAGGATCGATTGAACTTAACTATACTCAGACTTAACTCTTGTGGCAGATCTACTCTGATGCAATGATATCTTCAATCTCCATGGTTTCCCTAAAAATTTTGAGTAGAGGGGTGAGCCTACTCTCTCAGTGAATGAGTACTTCAAAGAAATAGTCTAAAGCGCTGATATAATTACAGATATACTTTTGAGAAACTGATAACAATTATAGCAGCAGTAAGCTTTAAAGAGATTGATCATTTACAATCATAAATATGGCAGGATACTCTAGATATCAACAAGAGCAAATCAATATATGAGCATGCTTGATTAATTTCAAAGATAACTAATAATTCAGAAACATGCAAAGAATAATTATTGGGAAACTGTACTTGAATCTTTCTTAGCCTTTCTTACTTATAAGAAACTCTTTAAAACTTATATTATCATATTTTATCTTATGCCTTGATCATATGTAGTGTACTCTACATATGAAGACTTGTAGAGAACTACGATCTCACCATACATGACTTAACTGACACACACAGGGATGCTAAGACTGACTACGTCGCTGGTCTACAACATGAAAATGGCTCTCTGGCCTCAGCACACCTATTATGCCATAAAAACTGGACTCCTCTAACCTGAGCACACAGGTAGAGAGTCAAGCGACCTATTGGCTTTACTATACTCTAGTGCCACCAGGATCTCTGATTGATGTTGGACACTACATTCTTTATTTTAAGGAGACTTCTACTAGGGCTTCGTCCCCCGTACCACCTGTTAGTACGTTCCAACCCCTGTATACTGGACACTTCCAGGGTTAGGTCGCTTCATCCCTATGGTGCAGACCTCTCATAGGGAATCTACAATGTTCAGGGATCTTAAGTCTATTATTTTATTATTCTTGGAAAGCTCTTACTATATTGTATCTTTTCCCTTACTTATACTTGACTCTGGTATCTCCATGGTACCATGTCTATTTATTTGAAGTTTATAAAACAACATGTATATCATTCTAAACTTGACAGAGCAATATACTCAAAACACTGTAATATACTGAGAAATCAACATTTTATACCTGCAGGAAAACAAAAATTCTTAAATAACAGAATACATGTCCACTTGATACTTTATACACTAGAATCATGCAATTGAACTTCTTAATACACTGATAAGAGTTAATTACTTGACATATGAGTAATCATTATTTGCACCTATAAATTATTTGTACTTTCTTGGAAAATGTGCACCTCAACCCAAATCTTGAGTTGTGAATCACCACATCTCATACTGAGAACATTGACATCAAAATACTTGATTCATTGAATACCCTATCCTTAGGGTTTCATTTACCTCATTCACTTATCACATGGCTCTCATAAGGATTTCATGCGACATAAACATGCACTGAATAAAGGCTGCTATCAACAAATCATATAAAATCAATATATGTATGGAACCTTGGAACTGAGCTGAATTTGGGTTTCCATGCCATTCACTGAGATAACATGCATCAATAATAAAATTGAATAAAGAAAGTCTATCATGTCAAGAAAGTCTGTTCAGATGGGTTTAATGATATCTGTTCACAAATATCTAACTTTCCTGGCATCTAGGGTTTCATCCTCTTTACTGAGATATCAAACAAACACTATTCACCTTAAATGAAATCCAAGATAGTATCTGAGATATATGTACTATGAATTTAGATAGACAATCATTCATAACCAAGGGGATCCAAATAAACAAATTTCTCTATTTAATTATACAACAATTTTAGCCATAGACAAATTCCCTAGATTTCAGTGTACTCTTATAACCTCTACAAATACTTAGGGAATTCTCATTAGGATGCATTGTATACATTTCTAATATGATTTTATCATCTGAAATTCATCCAAATAGAGGAAGAATCCATTTCATATCATTTTGCAACAACTTAGATCAAACACACAATTCAGGGTTTGTAGTCACATACTAAGCAATTAAAGATTATGGATGATTTAACCAATTTTCGTGCAATATACTATTTAAAGGAAGTTACCACTCATCCTAAGGTGTGAAAACACCTTAAAAACGCAGTTCACCCCTGAAAATCTCGATCTCATATCAAATCCCTAGCAATTCACCCGATTCTTCTTCCTTTCAAATCGGAAACCCAAAAAATGAGGGATTATGTAGAAAGAGTGAGAAAAGGGGAAGTTTTGACACCATTTCAGATCAAATCATAGGAGGGATGGAATCTTGACATGTGAGAGAAGATTCACCATAAAAATATATCCAAAGAGGCTAAACTTACATGATTTCATCATTCCTCGGACCGCAAAACCCCCGGTCAACATCTCCATCACTTTCTCCTCTCAAACCCTAACTCTCCCTCTCTCTCTAAGATTTCGTTTCTCTAGATAAAATCACGAATTATGAGAGCTCCTTGTGTGTTCGGTTGACCATATAGAGAAATTGAGCTGCTTGGGTCAATTGCACATTGACCCCTCACTATACTTTCTCTTATTTCAACTGAATTTTCTGTAATAAAAATATTACTGTATTTCGTCTACTGATAAGGTCTAAACGCATCAAAAAATTATGAAAATTTTTCATTTTGTTTAAAATTGAGTTTCAGATCTTCAGTTAAAATTTTAGATCATTTGGAGTTACCAATAAATAATTAAAATAAAATACTACACTGCTGAAAAGCACTCTGTAAGCATTTTTGTTGAAGTATAGTTTGACCGAGAACCACATTCAAAGAACACTCAAATATTCTGAAATTTTTCTCCAATATGCATGATTGAGTTTTACATATCATATACAAAATCCAATTAAATAATTTTTTTTTAAAAAATATGAAAAATCATTTACCACACTACTATCCTGATAAAATTCCATATTCATGCACTATCAAAACCCTAATTTTTGCCAATTAGGGTTTACATTTCTCAAACCCTAATTCTTAAAACTAAAATCATAGTTAGATTTTCTTCTTAGGTTTTAAACATCATAATTGATCTACTATCATTAATCAAGTCTAAATGATGTTCAACCTAATCAAGCATGTAATCATTCAGGTAAACCCTAGTTTACTAATTAAGCACAAATGTGGTCATTACAATATCTCTCTTATCCTTCCTGATCCTGAAACATGTTCTTGAGATGTGTTATCATCTTGATAACTTCCATATTTCCATGCTGTCTTTGCAACTCATAGTTGATTGAGCATAAAATCAAACACTTGACATCTACGTCATCTTCAGAATGCTTCTTGTAAGCATCAATTTCAGCCTTAGGCATGGTGGGAGTGGGTTAACCATAGCTCTGGTGCCTTTAGGACATTGAGCTTGCACTCTTGTGTGAGAACAATTCTCAAAACTTTGAATCAGTTGTGGAAATTATTCTTATTCAGTTTGTCCTTCTCAAGGATCGATTGTAATAAAAATGTGTTGGTGTTTGCCATTTGTTTCTACAATAAAATTTGCATTTGTCAAAATACTTTTTATTGGATTTGAAAATATTGACAATATTTATTTGGCCTTTCATTAATTATCGCTCCCACTATTTTATTCAAATTGACATCCCTTACTGTCAACTCAGACAATTGCAACAAACAATCTTCTAGTTAGCAAAGATCCAAAATAATTAAGTTATTATCCATCCAACGATGGCGCTCATAATCAATTACTTTGGTAGAAAAAATTTGCCAATTGCATCTCATTCAATTCTTGGATAGATGGTACCCACAACTCCTTGCCATAGTCCACACATATATTTCTAGACACTTAATATTATTAAGGCTACTTAATTAAGAATGACCCAAAATCCAACATGATAGAATATGCACCCTACTTTGGCAGACCCATATATCCACCATCACACTTCTACGAGATAGACGGTGCACCAAGCTTTGGTGTAACTTATGCTTGATCGATCAAGCTTTTCATGTGTGCTGCTTATGGAAAGCATATAAGACTTAATATTTATTGAGGAATTTTCTATATAAATACATATACATATACAATCACCACATACTTATAATATGTATCATATACATACTATTCCACATATAAAACAAGTAGTTACAAACATACATGCGATGGTTCTAGACACACTAATACAATTCTTTGGAGACACAAATAATTGTTATCCACCTAAGTTCAAACAACACATGTTACAACCTCTAAAAGCAAAAGCTATATAGGAAACAAGTCAATTGGTCGATTGGACTCTTCTAGTCGATTGATTCGTCTGCCTCTCGATCGATTGGCCTCCATCAGTTGATCGACTGGCTCCTAGCTCAAGAAGATGTTTGGGCTCCTCCTATTGGTCAATTGGGCCACAAGTTGATCTATTGGTTCCTTTGGTCTATCGCCTCTCTGGTCCACCAGCCGATCAACTCAACCTCCCAGTCAGTTGATTCTCCTAGAGCAGAATACTCTTTCTCCAAATTAGAAATTAAAGTTAATCTTATTTATTTTCTATGTTGTCAAAGGTGAAACCTCAAATAACATTTGAGGGGACTATAGGGAGGAAAATATTAACTTATATATGGAAAAAGAGAGAGTGACTAAGTACGCAAACTGAATTTAAAAGACATAAATAAAAGCATTCAACCATGCACACATATACATGGGTATTGGCATAACCACACATACATCCACCATCAAAATAATTTTACGGTGAGACATATAGATTGCATATATATATATCATTATATATAATCTACATAACATTTCCTATCATATGTGGTATTTGATTGGATATGCACATTAATCATTTTAAATATTTGCATCACATTTAATAAGATAAATGATAAAAATAAAAACTGATCATATTGATTAAATTTCAAAATATAGTAAATGGGAATGGCTTTGATTCTACTATAGGAAAATATGATGAAAGATATGGCAACAGAAACAAAATTTATATCCATATTCACCATAACCAAAAAATCACATAAAAACTATAATTTGGGAAGGAGGGTTGCAAGACATAGACCCGCTCCTGGAGAAAGTCCAACAATAATCCTACCAGTGATATGCTTCTTTCTCAAGAAGCACCTAATTGGTTGTCAGCAATGGCCCTCATGTTCTAGCACTACAGACGGTGGTTGATGACGTCCTCCTAGTTTGATAGAAACTACCTCCACACATGTACATAATCCACACAAAACACTGAGAACTCCTCTTCATTTTTCTAAAATTGATGGAAAGAAGTTGTCCCTCATGTTGTCAAGGTGCTAGCATTAACTTTCTCCCCTTTGGATATCTCTCCCTTTTACAGGTAAGATTCGTTTGGATCCCACATTACCATAACATAGAGATGAGGAGTTCTTGTACTGAGAGCCTTGCCCCCAAACCCTTCATATAGGAGTGGAGGGGTTAGCGTTTCCACAAACCTAGGGATACAAGGAGACCAATTTTATGAATTTTCAATTTTTGCAATCCACCAGTCGACTGCTAGCCTATCGATCCACTGGATCATCATGAACTTTTTAGCTTTTACATGACACCATTCAACCGGCTAGCCTTCCAGTCAGTCGACTGGATAGTCTGATTGGCACACCAGTGAGCCGATTGGAAGGATTTCCTATTTACAAACATACAATCTCTCAATGCAACAATTAATGCACGTCATAACGTCAACATGAATCCTTGATCCAGTCTTACTGATTATCTAGTCACTCGACTAGACACTCTAATCCTTCGATTGGCATTCCTAGTCAATGGACTGGAACCTCCAGTCAGCCCACTGATAACCATTGTTGTTTAAGTTGATTACCTAAACACTTTAGTAACAAAGTTAAATGTTATCCATGAGTAAACTCCTATTCTAGGTGCATCCTATGCGTGTGACCCTATAGGTCCTAAATTACGTAGGCAGTGAATGTCTATAAATAGATTATGACATCACAAGCAATGAATGGTATCTAGGAACACATCATTGCTATCCATGTAATTGGAAAGTTGGAGAACAACTTGAACCTACATCTATGATTAGTGATATAGTGATCATATAGTTCCTTTGTTTCTGATATACAAATTGAATACTACGAGGCATTGAATCTTCATCCTCTTAATATTCAATCCATTTTTCTTGAACTAGAGCAGACTGTATGAGATGCATGTGATCTCACATATCACATATTGAGTCACATGAGTATGGCCATATGTTTCTTGATCTCGCTTATCAAGTGGCCAGGATACCAACTCCTGTAGGAGGGCAAAATCCAATCTACATCACTCACAGTCAATCTCCATGTGTCATAATGTGCTTGAGCACCACCTTTATGGAAACCCTTATTCAAGGTCATATTATGTGGTGTCAATGTTCATTAAATGATATGTGATGAGTATAGTGACTTCAGGTCTAAGAACCAAAATCACCGCGTAATACTATGAGAGATGATCGTAACTATCATTCCGTAGTCTCCATGTATGACTCTCAAGATGAGTATGTCCGATACACTATTCTATAACAAGTACCTATGTGTTTGACATGATATCCTATATCATGACTAATGAGACTCTGTCATAAATGAATACACATTCTAGTCTTATGTATTACTATAGTCTATTTTACTTTCACAATAATATTTGAATAGGGATATAAAAAAAATATATGTACTCTTATCACAAATATGATCTCATTATTCAAGCCCTTGACCTGAAAACATATTTCATCAAGTACCATCACTCTTTAGACATCTACTATGTCTGTGTCATCATATCATGATTGAGACAAACATAATAGATCAAATAACCTTTATTAGTATCAAATCAAGTATATGCTTCCCCATAACAATTATCATATGATTGGCTCTTTGACATAAATACCAACACAAAAATGAATCAACACATTACACAACATGTTTCTAAGTTACACACTTTGTAAGTGTCCGATGGAAGAAGTTCTACAATTACTATATGGTTTATGTATAAAAGGATTTGACCTCCATTTGAATCAAGGATCAGAAGTGTTTTAGTTCCATTTTGATGGCATACATTTAGAGAGTGATAGGTGGGTATCTTGCACCATCCTAAAGCATGGGAAGAGAAGTGGGAGTTGATGGTTTCCACCAATGAGAACCATCCAAATCCTTCTATATCGATTGATCATCCTCTACTCCATTCACATTTTAGGATGAGAAGGGAGGGCATCCTAGAGGCATTCTTCTCTGATGTTTGATTTTCTATTTGGCTTCCTAGACATATTTTATATTTTTTTCTTATATATAGGATAATTTCTATTGATCTGCTATGTTTTTTCCTACGTACAAACCACACCTTGAGCAAGTAGTTACTTTATCTTGAGCATGAGGAAGTGTACCCTATGTCATGTCATGTCAAAAAATGATCATGTATCAAGGAAGAGTATGTTTTAATGCTTATTTAACAATCATTGTGTGTTTTAATGCATGCATTAGTGAGTATTACCCTTTAATACATGAATTATGCTTTTCAATGCATCCTGAAAAGGTAAATAAAAGAATAAGGAGATTACAATATGTATGTCTATCTTAATTGATGAAAATGGTTAGGTTGAGAGGGAGGGAGATGCCAGGAGACTTAGACCTTTCCTAGTGACATGAGTGCTATGTGTAGAGCTATGTTAATACATGTATTAACATGTCTAGTAAATGGACCAATTGCTTCCCTATTATAACACTTACAATTCTTTATGAGGTATTTATTTGATTGAATGTGTGGTGTGGTGAAACCCCATGTCATACTTCTCTAGATACCTTTATAGCCACATATTATTGTTAAGTTCTACTTTTAATCAATTAATTTTGTGTTTCCTTTAATTTCATACAAACCAAATCTGCCTTTTCAACCAATGTAGATTGTTGAAATCTTAGAGCTCCTATACCTAGCATATCCAAAGCTTCATTTATTGGTTTCATATATGAAATGCATCTAACACTACAATATTCATACTCTATACTATAGGTAGTTAACTTAGATAAAGTCTCAAAACCTTGAATATCAAATAGATTGAGTTTTTACTGTCAAGTTATTTTCTATTCCACAAACAAGTTCCATTTATTGGAATGCATGAATAAATAGTTCATACATTGTCATTAAATCTCTCATTCCACATATCTTATTGTCTTCTATTTTTTAGTCTTATTTTTTATTCTTCTATGTGAGACTTGTCCTCATAAAACAAAACTCCCCAATAATCTCTTCTCCAATAAAATTGTATATTATATTGAAGCACAAACCCATTCTATCTATCTATCTATCTATCTATCTATCTATCTATCTATCTATCTATCTATCTATCTATCTATCTATCTATCTATCTATCTATATATATATATATATATATATATATATATATATATATATATCAATATATCTATCCATCTATCTACCTATCTCTCTATATGTATGTCTATCTATCTGTCTGTCTATCTATCTATCTGTCTATCTATCTGTGTATCTATCTATCTATCTATCTATCTATCTATCTATCTATCCATCTATCTATCTATCTATCTATCTATCTATCTATCTATCTACCTATCAATATATCTATATATCTATCTATCTATCTATCTATCTATCTATCTATCTATCTATCTATCTATATATCTATCTATATATCTATCTATCTATCTATATATCTATCTATATATCTATCTATCTATCTGTCTGTCTATCTATCTATCTATCTATCTATCTATCTATCTATCTATCTATCTATCTATCTATCTATCTATCTATCTATCTATCTATCTATCTATCTATCTATCTATCTATCTATCTATCTATCTATCTATCTATCTATATATCTATCTATCTATATATCCATCTATCTATCCATGTATGTACTTGTCTATCTATCTGTCAATATATCTATGTATTTGTCTATCTTATATATCTGTCTGTCTGTCTGTCTATGTATCTATCTATCTATCTATCTATCTATCTATCTATCTCTCTGTCTGTTTGTCTGTCTGTCTATCTATCTATCTGTCTGTCTCTCTATCTATCTATCTATCTATCTATCTATCTATCTATCTATCTATCTATCTATCTATCTATCTATCTATCTATCTATCTATCTATCTATCTATCTATCTATCTATTTACCTCCATGACCCCTAACACGATCGGCTTTGTGCTCAAAACTGTGAGCCACCAACACCTTCGACAACCACCCTCTCAAGCGCACCCAATACCAATTGGGATTTTCACACTTAGTCATCCTCTCATCTATATAACACCTCCAACCACTTCGAGTTAATGCCTTTCATCCTCTTCACCCTTCAATTCATCTGTAATGAGTGTCGATGGCTCCTCCCCCATTATCGTCTACTCCAACCCACACCTATACGGAATGATCACCTCTGAGGATCCAAGCCACCTCATGACTCCAAATCAATCTCCCCTCTAGCATCATAGTGCTTCAGGGAAGCTTTTTCGGCACCTTGGGGAGCATTCAGTCCCCTTCCCTCCTACCTTTCTCCCTCGCAGTCGATGAGTTGCTTGAATCTCCTCAGCAGCGTGATACTCCAAAAGGAGGTAGACCCTGAAACCTTGCCTCCCTAACCCAGGAGAGCTCCACGTAGGTGAAGCTGACCTTAGATCTGTTGGGTTTTAGAGGAAGCAGAGAAGTAGCGGAAACAAAAAATTTCTCCCCAAAACCCAGAACAAAAGGAATCGTGTCAACGTCTATACAATAGGAAAGATGGTTTGTGGATGCATACCTTGTCCCGAGGCTTGCTCGGCGACAGTACCGCGCGCCTTGCGCGGTCTTCACCTCCGGTCTTGGATGGTGTCTGTGCAGCTCCTGGTCGTACCAGGACTGACGATTCCTAGTCTCACCGGGACTTTCAGGATTGATAGTTGTCCTCCGAGCGGCAGAAACCTCCCGCCTCTGAAGTATTCCACACGGACCACCTGGAACTCCAATCTCCTTGTCCCACAAGGAATTGGAAGGAGTCGCACCCTCCTGTCAGCGTACTAGTTGCCAACACACTCTCCTCTGCCAATTGGAACTACATTTGTCTTTCCCTTGTTGTGCCTCCCTTATCGGGTAGCACTTGCTCGGGCTCTCTCAGTTACCAAAACCAGAGAGAGCGACAACTTTACAAAGTAACTCGTTGCACTGAGTTGTACTCTGAGAAGCCCCCAATACCCCTATATATATAGGCGGGTCATGGGACAGGGTTCTCTATCCCGGGCAATATGGGACTAAAGCAGGAGTAGAAGGGTTTGAGATTTTCCACAAAAAACAACCAACTCACAACCTAAACCGATCATTTCACAACTGAAACAGTCGGTTGGGGACCTAAAGCGGTCGGTTGACACCTCAACCGATTGGTTGGGACCCATGAACCAGTCGTTTCACTTCTGAACCGGTCGGTTGGTGGTCCTGATTAGTTCCCGATTGACTTTCCTTCTTTTGTTTCTAATTGGAATCAAATACTAATCCTTTTTCCAATCAAATTGGGCAAGTGAAATGCAAGGAAAATTCTCACCAATTCTACTTTCCCAACTTTCTCGGTTGCATTAGTTGAACCGATCATTTCAACACTTGAAGCAATCATTTCACCCTGACCTCGAGCCGATCGACTCAACACTTGAGCTGATCGGTTCACCAAGCTCAGCCGATCGGTTCATCACATGAGCCGATCGGTTGGGAGTGCAAATTGTGCAGAATTAGTCAATTGTGATTTCGATCAATATGATAGTCCAATCAATGTGTCCAACACCTTGAACATTATGATAATGAGCTATCAATTAATTGAGTGTTTAATTGAACTACTAAACTCCTTTAGTAATCAATATAAACATTGTTTGTGGACAAAACTCCTCTTCCAGGTTAAATCCTATGTGTGTGACCCTGTAGGTCCATTTCACGTTGGCAATGAAAGTCCATAACACTTATGACTTCACAAGCAAAGAGCGGTGCCTTGTCACACATCAGTGCTACCCAAGTGAAATAGAAAGTTGGAGAACAACTTTCAATCCTACAATCCATGAATGGTGTTATAGTGAATGTATAATTCCTTTGTCACTGATATCCTGAATGAACTCGAGGCATGGAACAATCATCCTGTCAACATTCATTCATTTCCTTAATCTAAGAGCAGTCTAGGTGAGATGTGTGTGACATCAATATCACATATTGATTCACACGTGCACGCATATGCCTTTCTCAATCCTACTCATCAAGTGGCCAAGGACATCAAACTCCCTCAGAAGGGAAAAATCCCATATCTATCACTCACCCCTCAAAAGCCCCATGTGTCAAATCCACCCAATCATCACCTTATAACAACCCATGTTTCAAGATTGCATTTGATGATGTCAAAGTGTACCCGACGACATGTGTTGAGTGTAGTGATTTCAGGTCTAAGAATCACACTCACCACCATCACTGTGAGAGATGACTATGACTACCAAGTCATGGTTCCATGTGTCACTCTCACGGTGGGTCTTCCCGGTACCTTGTTCTCTAACAAGTACCTATGTGCTTAGTTTGATATCACTATATCATGACTAATGAGATTCTATCATCAATGAACACACAAGCTAGTCTTCAGTGTTATTGATGTCTATGGTTATTTCCAAAATAACAACCGACAAGGGACTAAACAAGAATGAATACTCTTAAAATCAGTATGATCTCATCGTTTAGGTCCTCAACCCAAAAGCATACGTCAATGAGAAAAACAATTCTTTAGACATTTATCATGTTACACCATCATCTCAGAAATAGTTTAAACATATAGATCAAAAATGCCTTTATTATTAATCATATCATTTACAAAGTATCTCGTTACAATCATCATATGACTTGCTCTATGGGCATACATACCAACAGACTCCCACTTGCACTTAGAGCCAGTCACCAAGGAACCTCAGTCCTTGTGACCTAGCATTACCATCATGCTTCTGCAGAGAAAGGGCCTTAGTCAGTGGATAAACTATGTTGTCTTCAGTTGGTACTTTGCAAATCTTCACATCTCCTCGTTGTACGATCTCTCGTATGAGATGGAAGCGCCACAGTATGTGCTTGGACCGCTGATGTGATCTGGGTTCCTTAGCTTGTGCAATAGATCCATTATTGTCACAATAAAGCTCAATTGCATCACAGCTACTGGGAACTACACCAAGTTCAGAAATGAACTTCCTGATCCACACAGCCTCCTTTGCTGCATGTGAAGCAGCAATATACTCAGCCTCTGTAGTAGAATCGGCAACTATTTCTTGCTTGGAACTCTTCCAGCTCACAGCTCCATTATTAAGGCAAAATACAAATCTTGACTGCGATCTGTAATCATGTTTATCGGTTTGGAAGCTTGCATCAGTGTAACCCTTTACAACCAGCTCTTCCTTGCCGCCGTAAACAAGAAACTGATCCTTAGTCCTTTACAAGTACTTGAGGATGTTCTTCACGACTGTCCAGTGAGCATCCCTGGGATCTGACTGGTACCTGCTCGTCATGCTGAGAGAATACGAGACATCTGGGCGTGTGCACAACATAGTGTACATGATGGATCCGATGGCTGATGCATATGGGATACCATTCATACGCTCCCTCTCTTCACAAGATTGGGGACATTGAGCTCTAGAGATGATGACTCCATGTAGCATGTGAATGTTGCCTCTCTTTGAGTTCTCCATGCTGAACCGCTTCAGCACTTTGTCAATGTACGTGCTCTGACTTAGTCCGAGAAGCCTTCTAGATCTATCTCTATAGATCTTAATTCCTAGAATGTAGGATGCTTCTCCTAAGTCCTTCATTGAGAAAGTATTCCCAAGCCAATTCTTTACCTTCTCTAAGGCTAAGACATCATTCCCCATTAAAAGTATGTCATCCACATACAATATGAGGAATGTGATTGAGCTCCCACTAACCTTCTTATACACACAAGGTTCATCTTCATTTTGAATAAAGCCAAACACTCTGAATTCCTCATCAAATTGAAGATTCCAACTTCGAGATGCTTGCTTCAATCCATAGATTGACCTTTGCAGCTTACAGACTTTATTGGCATTCTTTGGATCTGCAAAACCTTCAGGCTGTGTCATGTACACATCCTCATTTATATTCCCATTAAGGAATGCGGTTTTAACATCCATCTGCCAAATCTCATAGTCATAATAAGATGCAATAGCAAGCATGATCCTGATGGACTTAATCATGGCAACTGGAGAAAAGGTTTCATCATAGTCAACACCTTGAACTTGTCGAAATCCCTTTGCAACCAATCTGCCTTTATAAGTTTGCACATTGCCATCCATGTCGGTCTTTTTCTTAAAGACCCACTTGCACCCTATGGGTTTTACCCCTTCAATTGGTTCCACCAAAGTCCATACTTTGTTGGAGTACATGGATTCCGTCTTGGATCTCATGGTTTCAAGCCATTTCTCAGAATTTGGTCCCTCCATAGCCTCTACGTAGGTAGTTGGATCATCATCTATGATCAACTCACCACCTTCCGAAGTCACAAGGTATCCAAACCTCTCAGGTTCAAGGAGGGTCCTACTAGATCTATGAGGTCCTTGTGTTACCTGAGGAGAATGAGATTCCACAACACCTTGTGAATCTCCATTTTCCTCTTGTACATCTACCGGTTCAATGTTATCTTGTTGGGATTGAACCTCTTCAAGCTCTATATTCCTCCCACTGCTTCCTTTACAAATAAATTCCTTCTCTAGGAATACAGCATCCCTAGAAACAAACACTTTGTTGTCAGTAGGGTGGTATAAGTAATATCCCCTCATTTCCTTGGGGTATCCAACAAGATAACATTTATCGGATTTGGGTCCAAGCTTATCAGGAAACATTTTTTGACGTAAGCCTCACAACCCCAAATCTTCATAAAAGACAAACTGGGATGCTTCCCATACCATATCTCATATGGTGTCTTTTGAACTGATTTAGATGGTACTCAGTTAAGTGTAAACGCGGAAGTTTCAAGAGCATAACCCCAGAAAGAAATTGTAAGGTCAACAAAACTCATCACTGATCGCACCATATCAAACAATGTGCGATTCCTTCTTTCAGACACATCATTATGCTGTGGTGTTCCAGGCGGAGTCCATTGTGATACAATACCACAGGCTCACAGAAGGTCCTCAAACTCCTGGCTTAAGTATTCTCCACCTCGATCGGATCGAAGTGCCTTAATACTTTTACCAAGTTGGTTATGTACTTCATTCATGACATCCTTGAACCTTTCAAGGGTTTCTGACTTATGTTCCATCAGGTACACATAGCCATACCTACTGAAGTCATTAGTAAAGGTAATGAAGTACTGATACCCACATCTGGCATTAGTTCTAAAAGTCCCACATACATCAGTATGTATGAGTCCTAATAGATCACTAGCTCTCTCACCTTTACCTGAAAAGGGAGTCTTGATCATCTTGCCCATCAAACAAGATTCACATGTCTCTATTGATTCATAATCAAAAGAGTCTAGATAACCATCTTTATTGAGTCTAGAAATGCGCTTCTCATTTATGTGCCCTAGACGACAATGCCAAAGATATGTTTTGTTTGAGTCGTTGAGTTTTTGCTTTTTGGTGTTTACGTTGTATACACTTGTCTCCAAATCTATCAAGTATAGACCATTAGACATTGGGGCACTACCATAAAAGATCCCATCTTTAGAAATGGAACACTTTCCATTCTTAATAAGAAATTCAAATCCATCTTTGTCCAAACAAGAGACGGAAATGATATTCCTATTTATGGCAGGTACATAATAGCAGTTCTTCAACTCTATTATTAGCCCACTTGGTAGAGTTAACTCATAGATTCCTACGGAACTAGCGGCAACTCTTGCCCCATTGGCAACACGTAGTTCAACCTCACCTTTCCCTAAAGGCCTACTTCTCTTAAGATCCTTCACATTTGAACAAATATGAGATCTGCATCCGGTATCAAGTACCCATGACAAAGAAGTAGTAAAGTTAATCTCTATCACGTATACACCAGAAGTAGAGATCTCTATCTCCGACTTCTTCTTCCATCCTCTCCATGTAGAAGAAATTGGTTTGGCGAGAGAACCCTTCTCTCCCTTACCTTTCGTTCCATTGATCTCTATCAATGAACTTTCTTTCTTCTTCACCAACGCTTTAAGCATACATAGAGTAGATTCAAAGGCTTCTGGTATATCTGGATTGTGCAGAACACTTCCCACAGTCCTCAACCAGTTATGGAATTTATTCTCAATTAATTTTCCCATTTTAAAAGATTATTCCTTTTCCATACTACAAGAGAAAATTGCATTTTTTTCAAAACTCTTTTTGATTTGATTTGAATAAAATTTGACGATAGTTAATAAGGCCTTTAATTAATTACCGCTCCTACTATTTTGACTCAAATTGATAGCCCTCACCATCAGTTCAGAAGATTGCAGCGTACAATCTTCTAGTGGGTCAAGATCCTGAAATCCTCTGAGCCATGGACCAGCTAGGGCTGTCAGCCACAACTCAGATCTCTCAAGTAGGCAACTCTTGCAATTTGCATCATATGCAACTCTTGAAAGATGTCATATGCAACTCCTTGCCATGATCATCTCCATGCCTCAAGGTACTAGATCCCATCTAGATCACCTTATGAAGTCCGACCCAAAGTGAACACGATAAATATGGACCCTACTAGGGCAGACCCACACATTCATCCTTCACGTTTCCACGAGATAGACGGTGCACCACGCTAGGGCATGCCCACACTTGGTCGGTCAAGCTTTTCACGTGTGTCGCATTTGAAAGGCATCTAAAACTTAATATTTAATGAGGGATTTGGTTTATATATATATATATATATATATATGCATATCCAATCACCACAATATATAGTAAGTATCATATACATGCTATATCCCACAGAAAACATGCAAAATGATAAAAAGCAATTATTATGGCCATCCTATTCTGATTCCTCGAGCTAAGAGGAATCACGGTCATCTAGGTCTACATCACATGCAACCTGTACAAGATGAAATATGTGCCTGCCTTTCTGGGTTTGATTAGCTCATCTCCATGATTGATCGGCTCGCCATCAAGTTGGTTTCTCGGGTTCCACCAGCCGATCGACTGGCACCTCCAGCTGATCAGTTCACCGATCATCGTGCATCTTCTCAGGTCGCCACCCGCTCGTCTCGCTCCTCGAACCGGCCGTCTGGATCACCAACCGATCGGTTCACGCCTTGAACCGATCGTCTCAGGTCATCCGCCATTCTTTGACATAACAGGAAAAAATCTATCCTATTTACAATTGAATTGTGAAACCCCGAGTTACATTCAGGGGGAGCAAAGTTAGGAAAATAAATTTCGAATTATTTCGAGTTACATCAGGAATAGGAGAAGGGGATTCGGTGCACAGACCGAGATGTAAGAAACCACATACAACCACCCACATATATTGGGTTATAGGCCATAACCATGCTACACATCCACCACAAAACTCATTTAAGGGCGATGTGTATCGAGTGCATTAATATTACATATCATATATGTATATTTGGGATTTGTGGATTGGACATGCATAAAGCCAATTTTATTCACATCGTATACAATAAATAAAGGCAACTAACCAAAATAGATCATATCGATAATCCTAAGATATAGAACAGTTGATGTGGCTCTGATACCACTGTTGGGTTTTGGAGGAGGCAGAGAAGCAGTGGAAATAAAAAATTTCTCCCCAAAACCCAGAACAAAAAGAATTGTGTCAACGTCTATACAATAGGAAAGATGGTTTGTGGATGCATACCTTGTCCCGAAGCTTGCTCGGCGACAGTACCTCACGCCTTGCGCGGTCTTCACCTCTGGTCTTGGACGGTGTCTGTGCAGCTCCTGGTCGTACCGGGACTGAAAACTCCTGCTCTCACCGGGACTGTCGGGATTGACAGCTGTCCTCCGAGCGGCTGAAACCTCCTGCCTCTGAAGTAGTCCACACGGACCACCTGGAACTCCAATCTCCTTGTCCCACAAGGAATTGGAAGGAGTCGCACCCTCCTGTTAGCGTACTAGTCTCCAACACACTCTCCTCTGCCAGTTGCAACTGTAGTTGTCTTTCCCTTGTTGTGCCTCCCTTATCAGGTAGCACTTGCTCGGGCTCTCTCGGTTACCAAAACCAGAGAGAACGACAACTTTACAGAGCAACTGGTTGCACTGAGTTGTACTCTGAGAAGTCCCCAATACCCCTATATATATAGGCGGGTCATGGGACAGGGTTCTCTATCCCGGGAAATATGGGACTAAAGCAGGAGTAGAAGGGTTCGAGATTTTCCACAAAAAACAACCAACTCGCAACCTGAACCGATCGTTTCATAACTGAAACGGTCGGTTGGGGACCTGAACCGGTCGGTTGACACCTCAACCGATCAGTTGGGACCCATGAATCGGTCGGTTCACTTCTGAACCGGTCGGTTGGTGGTCCTGATCAGTTCCCGATTGACTTTCCTTCTTTTATTTCTAATTGGTATCAAATACCAATCCTTGTTCCAATCAAATTGGGCAAGTGAAACGCAAGGAATTCTCACCAATCCTACTTTCCCAACTTGCTCAGTTGCATCAGTTGAACTGATCATTTCAACACTTGAAGAAATCGTTTCACCCTGACCTCGAGCCGATCGACTCAACACTTGAGCCGACCGATTCACCAAGCACAGTCGATCGGTTCATCACATGAGCCGATCAGTTGGGAGTGCAAATTGTGTAGAATCAGTCAATTGTGATTTTGATCAATCTGATACTCCAATCAATGTGTCCAACACCTTGAACATTATGATAATGAGCTATCAATTAATTGAGTATTTAATTGAACTACTAAACTCCTTTAGTAATCAATCTAAGCATTCTTTGTGGATAAAACTCCTCTTCCAGGTTAAATGCTATGTGTGTGACCCTGCAGGTCCATTTCACGTTGGTAGTGAAAGTCCATAACACTTATGACTTCACAAGCAAAGAGCGGTGCCTAGTTACACATCAGTGCTACCCAAGTGAAATAGAAAGTTGGAGAACAACTTTCAATCCTACAATCCGTGAATGGTGTTACAGTGAATGTATAATTCCTTTGTCACTAATATCCTGAATGAACTCGAGGCATGGAACAGTCATCCTGTCAACATTCATTCATTTCCTTGATCTCAGAGCAGACTGGGTGAGATGTATGTGACATCAATATCACATATTGATTCACAAGTGCATGCGCATGCCTTTCTCAATCCTACTCATCAAGTGGCCAAGGACATCAAACTCCCTTAGGAGGGACAAATCCCATATCTATCACTCACCCATCAAAAGCCCCATTTGTCAAAGCCACCCAATCATCACCTTTATAACAACCCATGTTTCAGGATTGCGTTTGATGATGTCAAAGTGTACCCAACGACATGCGTTGAGTGTAGTGATTTCAAGTCTAAGAATCACACTCACCACCATCACTGTGAGAGTTGACTGTGACTACCAAGTCATGGTTCCATGTGTCACTCTCACGGTGGGTCTGTCTGGTACCTTGTTCTCTAACAAGTACCTATGTGCTTGGTTTGATATCACTATATCATGACTAATGAGATTTTGTCATCAACCAACACACAAGCTAGTCTTCAGTGTTATTGATGTCTATGGTTATTTCCACAATAACAACCGACTAGGGACTAAACAAGAATGAATAATCTTAACATCCGTATGATCTCATCGTTTAGGTCTTCAACCCAAAAGCATACGTCATTGAGTAAAACAATTCTTTAGACATCTATCATGTTACACCATCATCTCAGAAATAGTTTAAACATATAGAATGGAAATTGCCTTTATTATTATTCAAATCATTTACAAAGTATCCCATTATAATCATCATATGACTTGCTCTATGGGCATACATACCAACAGACTGCCACTTGCACTTAGATCCAGTCACCAAGGAACCTCAGTCCTTGTGACCTAGCATGACCATCATGCTTCTGCTGAGAAAGGGCCTTAGTCAGTGGATCAGCTATGTTGTCTTCAGTTGGTACTTTGCAAATCTTCACATCTCCTCATTGTACGATCTCTCATATGATATGGAAGCGCTGCAGTATGTGCTTGGACCGCTGATGTGATCTGGGTTCCTTAGCTTGTGCAATAGCTCCAATATTGTCACAATAAAGCTCTATTGCATCACAGCTACTGGGAACTACACCAAGTTCAGAAATGAACTTCCTGATCCACACAGCCTCCTTTGCTACATGTGAAGAAGAAATATACTCGACCTCTGTAGTAGAATCGGCAACAGTTTCTTGCTTGGAACTCTTCCAGCACACAACTCCATTATTAAGGCAAAATACAAATCCTGACTGTGATCTGTAATCATCTTTATCGGTTTGGAAGCTTGCATCGGTGTAACCCTTTACAACCAGCTCTTCCTCGCCGCCGTAAATATGAAACTGATCCTTAGTCCTTCGCAAGTACTTGAGGATGTTCTTCACGGCTGTCTAGTGAGCGTCCCTGGGATCTGACTAGTACCTGCTCGTCATGCTGAGAGCATACGAGACATCTGGGCATGTGCACAACATAGTGTACATGATGGATCTGATGGCTGATGCATATGGGATACCATTCATGCGCTCCCTCTCTTCACAAGATTGGGGACATTGAGCTCTAGAGACAGTGACTCCATGTAGCATGGGAATGTTGCCTCTCTTTGAGTTCTCCATGCTGAACCGCTTCAGCACTTTGTCAATGTATGTGCTCTGACTTAGTCTGAGAAGCCTTCTAGATCTATCTCTATAGATCTTAATTCCTAGAATGTAGGATGCTTCTCTTAAGTCCTTCATTGAGAAAGTATTCCCAAGCCAAGTCTTTACCTTCTCTAAGGCTAAGACATCATTCCCCATCAAAAGTATGTCATCCACATATAATATGAGGAATGTGATCGAGCTCCCACTAACCTTATTGTACACACAAGGTTCATCTTCATTTTTAATAAAGACAAACATTTTGACTTCCTCATCAAATCAAAGATTCCAACTCCGAGATGCTTGCTACAATCCATAGATTTACCTTTGCAGCTTACAGACTTTATTGACATTCTTTGGATCTGCAAAACCTTCAGGCTGTGTCATGTACACATCCTCATTTATATTCCCATTAAGGAATGCGGTTTTAACATCCATCTGCCAAATCTCATAGTCATAATAAGTTGCAATAGCAAGCATGATCGTGATGGACTTAATCATGGCAACTGGAGAAAAGGTTCCGTCATAGTCAACACCTTGAACTTGTCAAAATCCCTTCGCAACCAATCTCCCTTTACAAGTTTGCACATTGCCATCCATGTCGGTCTTTTTCTTAAAGAACCACTTTCACCCTATGGGTTTTACCCCTTCAGGTGGTTCCACCAAAGTCCATACTTTGTTGGAGTACATGGATTCCATCTCGGATCTCATGGCTTCAAGCCATTTCTCATAATCTGGTCCCTCCATAGCCTCTATATAGGTAGTTGGATCATCATCTATGATCAACTCACGACCTTCCTGAGTCACAAGGTATCCAAACCTCTCAGGTTCAAGACTCAAATTCCACAACACCTTGTGAATCTCCATTTTCCTCTTGTACATCTACCGGTTCAATGTTTTCTTGTTGGGCTTGAACCTCTTCAAGCTCTATATTCCTCCCACTGCTTCCTTTGGAAATAAATTCCTTCTCTAGGAATACAACATCCCTGGAAACAAACACTTTGTTGTCAGTAGGGTGGTATAAGTAATATCCCCTCGTTTCCTTGTGGATGATCAACTATACACATAATGGAAAAAATGCCTAAATCATGTGATCTCTTTTATCAATAACTTTTCCCTATTCTTTTATGGTTTTTATCATGTTACTTATTCTTGCCAAGTAATAGTTTTATCTTTTGCCAAGTTTTATTATGAGAGGTATGATCAAAGACACGTAGGTGTACTCAGTACAATATATAAATATATTGTGCTAATGTATACCAATTTCAAATGATTTTTATGTACCTTTTGCTTATGATGATGATGACGCAACTCAATATGATGGCTAAACAAAATCAGATCTTTTATGGGGATGCTAAAGTTAAATGGGACTCCTAGTTTAAGTTCTTTTTCTTCTACAAGTAGTTCTCTCTTGTATTAAGTATTTCTTCTGTAGTACTCCTATGCCTTGGGGCCCCTATGTAATTAACACTTGGTTTATTTAAGGAAGATTGTTATTTGGTGTATGTATATACTTGTGTGTTTGACCCACTCAGGGACAGGAAACTTTAACTCTTTTGTACACCATTCCCTTTTGGGTCTAAGGTGTAGATTGGGGTTAGGCTGTTAACCCACGATAGATGGTATCAAACCAGGCACATAGGTCAATGTATGTGCATCAAATACCTAGTTACCTTATTTAGACTTGAGGTAACCCATAATTAAGATTATGTTTCCAAGGTGTCTAGAAGGATACTTGTAGAATGTTCTGGCATAAAATCCTCAATATGTTTTCATGGTGGTTAGGGTTACCCACGGTAAGTAATCTGCTAGGCTAACACAACTATTGTTACAGTGGGTGCCCATTACCTTAGAGAAACTATCTTCTCATCAATGAAGTACTCTCTCTATTATGTGGGTAGATTAGGAGAAATGGGAACGACTAAAAGACATGAAGAATTGGAAAATATATCTTTATGATTGATAAAACTTTTTTGTTTGCATTATGATCTACCTCAAATAATCAATTAAATCATCTCTTGATTTACAAACTTGAAGATGCCTCCAAAAACTAGATCCAAGAGAAAGAGAACTAATGATGACTCTGGTGATGAATCTAACTCAAACCCTAATAAGACCACATCTATATGTGAATGGAAGGAACAAAAGAAGGTGATTTTGGAATGCATGAATGTCCTAGCCCTTAAGGGCACCAATAATACTTCTTCATCTAGGACCAACCCTGAAACTACCATTAGTGATTTCCCCTAACTCAAACCTGAAGTCGTTCATGGAGAAGATTGAGGTGAAGTCCTAGATAAAGCGGATGCATGGATCCTATCTGTTGAAAATGCCTTTAGAGCCCTTAAATTTTCTGAGGAAGATAAAGTCACTTTTGTAACCTACCAACATAGGGGGTCTGCATAGTTGTGGTGGGAAAATTATTACCATATATGAGGACTTCTAGATGCCCCTATATGTTGGGAGGAGTTTAAGGTGATTTTTACTACTCAGTTCATGCCCCTATCTTCTATAAAGGAGAAGAAGAAGCAGTTCAATAGCATCACCCAAGGAACCTTATCCGTTGCTGAGTATGTTAGGGCCTTTAGAGTCATGTTTGTCACCTTGATGAATATGAAAAGATTAAACATTTCATTTATGGGCTTAACCATGAGCTGAAAGTTTAACTTTGCACCTCCAACCAAACTACCTTTGAAGTCACCATCAATAGTGCCCTTACCCAACAAAGAACCTTAGGGAAGAATGAAGCATGAAGTTTGGGATACTTAGGCTTGACTGATGCATCCATCACCATGGGCAAGGAGAAGGAGAAGGATAGGAAGAAGCCTCATAGCCATGGCATGGGAAGAGGAGGAGGAAATCACCAAAGAGGTCAAACATACTGAGGAGGACCAAATAGGGGAGGTTGAGGCCGAGGTGGGCCACACCAAGGGCCACCACCCAATACTACCAAATACAGGAATTGTGGAAGTATACACCCTGGAAGATGCAAGTATGGTAGGACTATTTTTTTTTAATTACAAAAAGGAGGAGCACAGGAGGGGAAACTTACCTAATCCACCACATTCAATAAATTATAATTTCCATGTGCATCCTAATGCCCCACCAGCTTAGCCTGGAGCTCCACCTATTCAACCAACTGCTTCTATAGCTTAGGCTCAGCCATAACTCTGCCAGGGTCAAGTTCTTACAATTGATGCAGAGGAAGCTAAGGCTAATGACAAACATCTAATTGAAGGTAATAGTGTTAATATAATTTCTTGATATATGAACCCCTTTAAATCATGATCTCATCTAAAAACCCTAATGTTGGTATGATATGTCTCCAAGATCATCCTATTGTGGCCCAATTTTATTCAGGATCAACACATACATTCATCTCCAGAAATCTTGTTTCCATCATAAAATTAGAGATAAAAGATCTAGGTTATATCTTAGATGTAGCAACTCCCAGTGGCAAAATCTATACTTCTCTTCAGAAAATTGAAATCTTGCCTTTTTCTTATGGTGGTCATAAATTTCTTTCTAATTTCATTCTCCTTGATATGGAATATTTTGACCTAATTTTAGGTATAGATTGGCTCTTTGCCAACTATGCCATGCTTGATTGTTGAGCCAAGAAAGTAATCATTTCTGCAAACAATTCTAAACCTTTGATAATACCCAGGAGAAAGGAAAGAAACCGAAATATGATTACCTCTTCTCTTAAAGCCAAAAACTTGATAGCCAAAGGATTTAGAGCCTATCTTGCAGTTGTTTCAGTGTCTGATTCTAAGGTGAGACCTTTAGAGAGCTTGGATGTGGTGAGAGATTACCCAGATGTATTTCTTGAGGAGATTTCAGCACTGCCTCTAGTACATGAGATTGCGTTCTCAATTGAGTTCGCACCAGACACCAAACTAGTCTCAAAGGCACCTTATAGAATAGCACCTGTCGAGCTTGTAGAGCTTAAGAAACAATTAGAAGAACTACTTGATAAGGACTTCATTTGTCCTAGTACATCTTCCTGGGTTGATCTTATTCTTTTTGTTAAAAAGAAAGATGGATCAATGCAAATGTGTATTGATTATCACATGATCAATCAAGCCACCATCAAAAATAAATATCCCCTCTCAAGAATTGATGACTTATTTGCCACCTTTGTACTTCCACTATGTTCTCCAAGATTGACCTTGGATCAGGCTATCATCAATTATGAGTAAAGGACTGTGATATTCCAAAGACAACTTTCAGAATTATATATGGACATTATGAATTCATGGTGATGCCCTTTGGGTTGAACAATGCTCCTGGAGTATTTATGAATCTGGTGAATACTATCTTCCAACATTTTCTAGATTGCTTTGTTGTGGTCTTCATTGATAAAATTCTTATATATTCAAACTGTATAGATCAACATCGTGAGCATATTCATAAAGTAATTTATGTGTTGAGAGCCCAAAAATTGTATGTTAAACTATCTAAATGTGAGTTCTAGATTGACCAAATCATGGTTCTTGGACATGTCATTTCGGGTGGAAAAACTTCTATTGACCCTGCTAAAGTCCTAGATGTCCTTGATTGGAAAGATCCTACCAATGCCTCTAAAATTCATAGCTTCCTTGGTCTAGTAGGTTATTATCGTCATTTCATCCTTAATTTCAGTAAAATAGCCCTACCCATGACTAAACATACCACAAAAGATGTCAAATTTATTTGAACTTATGAATGTGACTGTAGCTTCCAGGAATTGAAATCATGTTTGACTTTTGCTCCTGTCTTGGCCTTACCTTCTGGTAATGATGGCTTTGTAATATTTTTTTATTCTTCCAAAATGGGTTTGGGTTGTGTCCTAATGCAAGACAGTAAAGTTTTTGCCTATGCTTCTAGACAATTGAAACCTAATGAGGTCAATTATCCAACTCATGATTTAGAATTAGCGATATTGTCTATGCTCTCAAAATCTAGAGACATTATCTATATGATGCTACATTTGACGTATTGACAGATCCCAAAAGTCTTAAATATTTCTTGACTCAGAAGGATCTCAATCTTAGACAAAGAAGATGGTTGGAACATATTAAAGACTATGATTTCACTATTCCTTATCATCCAGATAAGGCCAACGTTATAGATGATTCTCTTAGTCATAAGAGGTCAATTTGTTCATCTATGTTTAATTATAAACAAATGAGTCTGGAACCTTCAACTTATGGGTCACCTCAAGAAGAATATGGCACTATTATTCTGGCAAATATCTTTATTATTCATGGTCTTCTTTCTGAACTTAAGCCCCTAGCTTGGAGGAGATGATAACTCTTTTGTCTAAATCCCAGACACATCTATCTGTTGGTATGGATAGTGGACTAAGGTATAAGCATCAGATGTGGGTACCAGAAAAGTCAAAGACTAAGAAGCGTATTCTTCAAGAGGCACATGGGTCTAAGTATTTTATACATCTTGGATCTACTAAGATGTATAAGGACATGCAGAGACACTTTTGGTGGAGAGGTATGAAGAATGATATAGTAGAGTTTGTCTCTAAGTTCCTTACCTATCAGCAGATTAAGGTCGAACATCAACAGCTAGACAGTTTATTGCAACCTTTACCAATTCCTGAATGGAAATAGGAAAACATCAACATGATTTTTGCGATGGGATTACCCAGGACCAGGAAGGGACATCATGTGGTATGGGTCATAGTAGATCGTTTGACTAAGTCAGTACATTTCTTACTTATGCAGACTATGACCAAGGTTCATGAGCTTGCTGAGTTGTATATCAAGGAGATCGTACGGCTGCATGGAGTTCCAGTATCTATTATCTCATATCGTGATCCAAAGTTCACATCACATGTATGGAATTAGGTACATAATGAGCTGGGTACACAATTGAATTTCAGCACATCAGATCATCCCTAACCTAATGGTCAGTCAGAGCGTACTATACAAATCTTGGAGGATCTAGAGCATGTGTCCTGGATTGGGGAGGATCTTGGGATTACTACCTTCCATTAACAGAGTTTGCATACAATAATAGTTACCAATCAAGTATTGATATGCCACCCTTGAAGCTCTCTATGGTAGGTCATGTATGTAACATACCAAATTCTAAAATTTTGTCTTTTGGCCCTCTTTCCCATCTTTTCCTTTCATTTCTATCCTTATTGGTCTTTCTATTTCATTAGTAGAATTTATTGTGGTTTAGTGAACATTTATTCATTAATTATACCAATGGAAGGGTTTATGCACAAATACCTCTGTGAAAGCTTAATTACCATAATTTAGTGCTCTAAACCTTAATCTAACTTTTTTAAATGATTTGAAAACATAAAATGATCCTAAGTTAAAATTTGGTTCGATTTGGATGTTGTTTGTGCAAGTTATGCAATTTTAGGAACATTCTAGACTTTTATGCAATTTACCCAATTGGGAGGTTTTCTTTGCAAATTATCAACTGAATTTTAATTCTTAGATATTCTCTTACTATTAACTAGATTTTAAACCATTGGAGAACCTAGTTTCACCTTGGTTTGATGGTATTTCTTTCCAAGTGCATTATAGGGATTACCCTCTTTTTAGAGGTGCTTATCTTTAAAAGCTATCAACCAATGTTGTTATTTCTTTCTTGAAAAATGGTGGGGATGGCCTAGAAGGATCTATGGGCTCTTAGGACCGAATTTTGATATCCAAGAAGATTCCATGAGTTTTCCTCTTACATGGCCATCAAGCCCTAGGCTAAAGACACATCGAAAGTCCCTTAGACACCTCATGCTTCACCTCTTTCTTTATATAGCCATGTATACCCCTTCCCAACTCACAATTCGAAAACTCTTGCTCTCCTTTTCTTTCCTCTATCTTAGATAATAGTTCCTTTTGTATTTGTCCATGAATTTGCTTTCCCAAGGTAATAGAGGGAGCCTACCTTGGTGAAGAAGGCTCATAGGGCTTCCAAATTGCTTTATTAGGGTTTCTAAAGCTCCTCCTTGGTAATTTCGACCAAAACTAGTAAGTTTCCTCCTTTCCTTCCCTATTTTCATACTATTAGTCTTCTTTACACCTTCTTTTAGGTTGGAACCATGACCATACATGGTAAAACTCCACCTAAAACCCTAAAACATCTCATCTCCATGCTCTTTTGCTAGGGTTTGCACCTCTAAAGTGGAGAAGGTGATCTTTGCTCCAGAAAGGAGCTTAGCTTGGAGCAACCATACCTTATAATCTTGGGATCATTTCTGTTTGGACCTTCTTACATTCCTAGAGGCAAGTTTTGTTAATGCCCTTCTCATATATTGCTTAATACAATGCTTAAAACTCATGCTTCTATGTTTAAAATCGATGATTTCCATCTCTTTTTACCATGATATTCTAAGGTTTTGGTTTCTTGCTGTTTTACCTTCTCTAGAAGCTCTAGTATGGTTGCCTATGCAACTTCAAACCTGATCTTGTGTCAAATGGTGTTTTCTCCCTCTCCCTCTCTCTTCAATTATCTCATTCGGTTTGATGATGTGGCAAATTCCTATTAGTCAGCATTGAAAATTTCATATCTTATAAACCACTTATCTAAATTTGACAATTAAATATGTTTTGGAATTGGAAAATTAATCTGTATATAATAAAACTATTTTCAAGGTCTGATTTCATAGTTTGACGTAGGGTGATTTTTTTAAAATGAATTTAATGCATAAAATCCATAAAAATTACATCTTAATCATCATAACTCCAAAATTAACATAAGAATATGTTTTCTTCATTAGGAGAACCTGATAAGTTCATTGGTGATATTTTCAAAAGCTAAATCGGAATTTTGGTAAAAAGTTCTAAAATTAGGGTTTCTTTATATTAATGTGCACTATGTACTCTAATACATGTTAATACTTTGAAAATAGGCAAAGTGAAACTTGGACTCAATTAAAGTGGTGAAAGTTACTAATTGATATCAGTAAGAGAGGTATGTGCTATGTATGTGCAATCCCTCTTTATGTATGTGCATTCCTTACACCCTATGTTGGGATAATTGCAACCAAACCGTATATTTCCATAATGAGGCTTAAATGAACCCTAAATATTCTATTCTTGAATCCTAATGTTGTTCATGCCTCAAATTAGATAATAATTTCTTCTTGTTTGGGTCTTATACCCCACTGCCATGCTTATTGAATATTATGACTACTCTTTCCATGACTACTTTTCTAGCATGTGGCTTTATGTTCTATTTAATTTAAAGTAGTGGTACTTATGTACAACTACCCACAGAGGGCATGTAAATAATTGCCCTGGGGAATGTCTTATTCTCCCCATAATATTGTAGGTGACTGGGAATGTCTTATTCTCCCCTCACCTAAGGTTAGAGGTTCGGTAGGTGCCTCAACCCTACTTAGTTAGGTAGGCATAATTATCTTACATGCAAATCCTTTCTGATATAATTGTTAATGGCAAGTCTCTTTTGAATATAGCCTCATACTCTTATTATCTTCATCTTATGATGAACCCTAGCATGTTCTTATTCGCTTTACTTATCTTGCTATCCTAGACTAGTTTTGTGACACATACTTTTCTTCCCTTTCCCTTTTTGTTGGGTGCCTTCCCAACCACCCAGGTGTTAAGAAAGGTGATGGTTAAGACAAGGAAGATCTTAGCTTTTGGCTTGGACTCGGCTAATTGAGATGTTGTTTGGAGAAAAGATTTGATGTAGTTTAGACTTCCCTCTATCTAGATCCTGATTATGTGTCTTGATGTAAACCCTAATGGGAGAATTTGATGTACTTGTGTAATCTTTTGTGAAAATTGAATATAGCCATTTATTTAATTCCATTGCAACAATTTGGTCTTTAGCATACCATTATAATAAATTTAGAAAATTTATTCCCATTTCATCATACCTTTGAGTGTGTTTGGAATGGATGTCAATTCTTCACAAAATTTTAGTAAAGGGGTGATTTCACTCTCTTACAATGTAGATCCCCTCTCAATTGGGATGAAGTTAGAGAAAGGAGAATGCTAAAGTCTGAGGAACTCAAATCTATGCTAATAAGGTGTCCTTGATTAAGAAAAGGTTGAAACGGGCTCAGGATCGTTAGAAATCACATGCAGATGCACACAAGAGAGACAAATAGTTCAAGGTTGGTTATTAAGTTTTCTTGAAGATCAGACCCATATGCGCTATAGCCAAGAGCAAAGGGAAACTTAGTCCTAGATATGTGGGTCCCTTAAAGGTTCTGGAGCACATTGGTGAATGTGCTTATTGGCTTGCTCTCCCTCCACAATACAATGTGATGCATAATGTTTTTCATGTATCCAATCTAAAGCATTATGTGAAGGATGATAGTCATGTGCTGAATCATGAGCCCCTTGAGTTGTGGGAGAACCTCTCTTATCTAGAGTATCCTATAAAGTTTCTTGATTCCAAAGTCAAAGAGCTCAGGTACAAGAAGATTCAGATGGTGAAGGTGCAATGGAATCATCATGGTGTATATGATGCAACTTGGGAGTTGCAAGCAGATATGGAGCAACATTTTCCTCACCTTTTGCAACAAGTTTAATTTTGAGGACAAAATTTCTTTTAAGGTTAGTAGGATGTGACAAGGTGAAATTTCTATATCGTTTATCTTTTTTCTTTTATAGTATCTTAACCCTAAACCATAATTTGAAGAATGATGTTTTATCCCATCAAAGTTTTTGATGTTTGATCTAAAATGTACCACTATCTAGGGACTCTTTTGTGAAGTAATGTTTCAAATTTTATGTCAATTCGACACTCCTAGTTCACTTTATGATTTTACAAAGTTTGCACCTAAGTTTCTAATCAAATTAATACGTTTTTCATCAAAGCTATAGTTTTTGGATCATTGCCACTTAAGGGCCCGTGACACATAAATGTCACATGGGCCTTTGAGTCAGCGATATGTGGGCCGACTTCGTGGCATGATCTAAGCCATTGAGGAATTGATCAGACGATGATGCTATTCTCTTCTACCTCTGGCAGTTGCCAAGAGAATGACAACAACACCCCCTCACCTACGACCACTTCCACTCACCCTTTTTGCACCCAACAATGACGACTTTTGAACTCGCAACATC